>CAMOHE010043040.1:0-102947 GCA_946598075.1 Artocarpus hirsutus
CATCGCTTTACTAAATATTCAAAGTCTACCGTCAAAACGAACCACGAATGGCCAATCGTTTCGCCACAGCTTCTCGGAGAAACCACTGAGGAGATCGAAACAACCGTGGAAGAAACATTAATTTTAGACAGGGAAAGAGAAGCAATGAGAGAGAAAATGATCTCATAGTAATATAGAAGGACGGCGTTCATCTTATAGACGAGGCGACGAATTAGGGTTTTGTGCAAATGAACGGCTGAGATTTTGCTCCGTGTAGATTATTTAAATTGGTTGATTTGATATACATACCATGCATTTGGCTAATTTGAACAGGGGATTTGAATTGTAATATGAATTAATAGATGTACATAAGTGTTAATTTGAATAATAATTAAAATTAAAATTTGTATATAGATATATATTGAAAAATGTTTTTAATGTTTATGATATCAAAAAATATATCATATAGATCTTGATTTATTCGTCTCTTCATCAAATAAGTAATTAATAAATTTTTTTTTACAAATGTAAGAGTGAGAATTTGATTTTACTGTAACAAATAATAATTTGAGTTTTGGAGAGGGAGAACTCTCAAGATTTCATGCATTCAAGGGACTTGAATGATTTGCTTTTGGGATGCCAAATACTTACATGGATAATTAGAATTATGGAGCCCAAAGAGTTGGCCTTGTCTATAAGCCAAATGGGCCTTCCAAAAGTAACAATCTAGCCTATTTATTATTAGTTGGTTCTAACTAACTTTTTAGTTAATAACACTGTAAAGTTCTCACATGTTACACTAAAAGTAAAAAAGTTACTATAATATACCATTCTCACATGCTATCGTGTTTACAGTTCTAACCAATAATTTTAGGGTTAATGAGACAATTAGCCCAATTACGTTTATTGAATTAAAATATAACTCTAATTTGTAAAAATTTTACAAATATTTCATAATGATATCATTAAAATTATTTATATGTAGTTATATAGTGCAATATTTAATATCATTAAGATAATTATTATATCATTAAGACACTTTTAAGATATTGTAAATATTATGTTAGATTTTAATTTTATAACAATAAGACAGGTATTGTAATTTTTTCTTAATTTTAAATACAAGGACAAACACCCTATAGTTGGGCCTAGGCCCAGTTGCTGACGTTGGGCCGAGGCCCAGATGCTGCATGGCCAAGGTCTTGTTACGAGCTTGTCCTTTTTGGGTTGTCGTTAATGGAAAAATCGCTGTCGTTTTATGCCAGAAGAATATCGGCATTTCTTGATGAAGCGGAAAAGTAACTTCAACACTTTCACAATTTCTATAAACCCTCTATCGATCCAAAATCGCCACCGACGACCTGCTCTCGAGCTCACTCGTATCTCGATTCTAGAAGGTATTCTCTAATCCATTTCTCTCTCTCTGATCCGTTTTCTGGTCGAAGAATGTATCCTTAATTCATTCCGAAGAAGAAGATCTATTGAATTTATCACTGTTTCTGATCTGGTTGTTTGGCACTTTCTGAATCAAGAATCTTAATTTGTTGCTCTCTCTCGGCATTTGAATCTGTGTAGAGCGAGAGGATTTTGTGGAAATTCTTGTCCTTCTCTCTCAGGTTTTCGTTTTTCCACTCATGACATTCTCGTTCTGCTAGGGTTTACATTCAATTATCGATCTACCCGTTCGAATCCTTGAACTGAAGTAAAAATGGTAAGTCTCACCTTCCCGGAAAAAAAGTGGGGAATTTTTGGTACGAATGTAGGGCAGAATTCAAGTTTGAAGCTCTTTTTTTTCCCCCTCGGAATTTGTGAAACTTTTTAGGAAGGAGGAGGCAATTTGGAGGCGTTGATAGAGAAATTGCTGAATGTGGAGAAGCAGATGAGGCTCGCCGGAGATGTGGCGGGCACCAAGAAGGCCGTCACTGAGATTCTTCAGCTCTGCTTTGAAGCACGTGCGTGGAAGACTCTCAATGAGCAGATTGTCGTCTTGTCTAAGCGCCGGGGTCAACTTAAGCAGGTACTGCATTGAAGTGGAACACATTTGTTTCTAGTGACTTTTCTTAAATGGGTTGAACGTTAAGTGTTTATATTGAGTTCTATAATTGTACTTATCTTTCGATGAAGAATTACGGAATGGAGTTCTATAAACTGAGAAAATCGCTTTCATTCTTGAACAAGTATGTGATTCAGTTTTCCAACAAGTAGTTATGCATGTTGACAATTTATTCGTTACTATGTCAATAGCGCGGGGCATGATAGCGATGTATGTTCTTCCGCTGAATAAAATGTAGGTTCGTCTGTGCTTAGATCGCCAAGATTACATACGTGCAAGTTCTACCGGGTTGTCCAGTTTTATTATGTTAAAAAATTTGTATGTTTGTTTAGGAAATTTTAGAATTGTGACCATGTTAAGAGATTGACCTAGGCTGTTCCCTTTACTTGCTTGGATGATGAATACAAATACAACTGATCTTAGAATTTATGGGCTTGAGTTTTTAATGTGTTTGTTTATGTGCTCTTGGAAAATACCATCAACACTGATGTACTAGTTTGGAGTTTTCCTGTCATTGCAGTGTGTTTATGTATAACTAAGAATAATACATGCGAGGGGATGTTACTTGCACTAAGGGTTGTATCTTATTGTTTGAAAATATGCGTACTTGGTTTTTCCCTAAACTAAAGGGAATAAAAGGTTCTTAGCTTCACTCATGTGCAACAATTACATGGATCGTGGTCCTTGTTTACGGTTTGAAGAACAAGAATACTGACGTCTCATTTTACTTGAAATTTGTTAAATTTATATTGAGTGTGCAATTTTGACTATATTCTTTGCACCAATATGTATTCATATTAACCTTTTCCTGCACTTGGGTCTTTCTTATTTACCCCCTGTTTGGCAAAAGTGGTTCCCATTACTTTTTAATTATAAACAGTGTAAAGCTCTTACATGCAACAGTAAAAATAAAAAAATCACTACAGCGTAAAACTCTAACATGTTACAGTAAAAGTGGTTCTAATCAACGGTTCCCATCACCTTTCCAAACACCCTATAAATTTGGTTTTGGAAGATTTCAACATTGTTGTTGTATCATTTACTCTGCATGTAATTTGTTGCGATTTTTTCTTGTTGACTTAAAGTATCTTTTTTGCACTTAGTAATTATATTCCTCTATGCTCATTCAGTATTTCCTAATCAAGCGATATGTTTAGTTCATCTTATTAGCATGCTAAGTATCATGGTTGACATCCTTTTACTTGTTAAATTGAGATGTGTGTTTTGTGTAGGCTGTAACTGCAATGGTTCAGCAAGCAATGCAGTACATAGATGAGACACCTGATCTTGAAACTCGTGTAGAGCTTATCAAAACACTAAATAACGTTTCTGCTGGAAAGGTAAATATCTACTTATAAGTTTCGGTTTCAGGCTTCGTCTCTCAGTGAATATAATATTTTTGTGTTTAATCGTTTTTATGGTCTAGATATATGTCGAGATTGAGAGAGCCAGATTGATTAAAAAGCTTGCCAAAATCAAGGAAGAACAAGGACTTATAGCCGAAGCTGCTGATTTGATGCAAGAAATAGCGGTTGGTGCAGGATTTTTCATTTGATGACAGCCCCCGAATTCCCATTTTATTGCTTCCTTTTGATGGTTGAGCATTACAGGTTGAAACTTTTGGTGCTATGGCAAAAACTGAGAAAATCGCTTTCATTCTTGAACAAGTATGTGATTTAGTTTTCCAACAAGTAGTTATGCATGTTGACAATTTATTTGTTACTATGTCAATAGCACGGGGCATGATAGTGATGTATGTTCTTCCGCTAAATAAAATGTAGGTTCGTCTGTGCTTAGATCGCCAAGATTACATACGTGCACAAATTCTCTCAAGGAAGATCAGTTCGAGGGTTTTTGAAGTTGATCCCTCAAAAGAGAAGAAGAAGCCTAAAGAAGGTGATGCTGTAGTTGAGGAGGCTCCTGCTGATATTCCTTCACTCTTGGAGCTGAAGAGGATCTATTATGAATTGATGATAAGGTGCATTGGAGATGGATGGATTTATTTCTTATTGGAGTGTTCTGTAGTGGTATTTTTGTATTTTTGGTTGGATATAAGTTTTATCTTGTTATCAATTCTTCTTCATTTTGAATGGCTTAGAAGCACTGTGTATAGCAAATCCCTGCATTCTTCTTTCCTTATTTTTCAGTTAGGTTCATATCTAGAATTACTCACAAGAAGTAACTGCCTGCTGCCTGCTTCTTATGTAATTCACTTGAATAATAATTTATATTTGTACTGGATGATTTACGCCCGTGTCAATGTTGTTGTTTGATGTTGAGGATGCTTGCATATGACCCTTACATTTTACTTTTTAGTTTGTAGTGGTGCCAGGGGACCCCGTATGCTATCATCTTAGTCCAGAACAGTCATTAGATTGCTTTCAGTTTATATGCTTAGTTTTGAAAAAGAAATGGATCATCAAATACTGATTTTTGCTTATTTTGCCAGGTATTATTCACACAATAATGATTACCTTGAAATTTGCCGTTGCTACAAGGCAATATACGATATTCCTTCTGTCAAAGAAAACCCGTCCCAATGGATGCCGGTAAAGTCTTATTCAACTCTTTTGTGCTTACATGAATTTTTTTGAACATCTCTGAGAATGTTCTACATGTAGGTTTTAAGGAAAATATGTTGGTACTTGGTCCTTGCACCACATGATCCAATGCAATCAAGCCTTCTTAATTCCACCTTGGAGGACAAGAATCTCTCTGAGCTTCCAAATTTCAAGTATGGTTCTGACAGCTATATTGATTGCATATTCATCGTGTTTATTACATAATGTATGATATATATTAGTACAACATATGAAGAATGCCATCGTTAATATAAGAAATATTTGGCATCTTTTTTATTTTTTTCCTTTGCTTGAAATATGTTGCCTGTTTTTGTTCTCTGTTAGATTGCTGTTGAAGCAACTGGTCACCATGGAGGTCATACAATGGACGGCTCTTTGGAATCTGTACAAGGAAGAGTTTGACAACGAGAAGAACATGCTTGGAGGTTCTTTGGGTGACAAAGCAGCTGAAGATCTAAAACAGAGGATTATAGAACATGTATGTTTTTGGCTTCGCTTGACACTTGGCTGAGTATACTGTGCGGTTACCTGCTTTGATTATGATGTCCTCCGTTCTCTTTTTCTTTTTTTTTCCCCAGAATATTCTCGTCGTTTCAAAGTATTACTCAAGGATTACACTGAAGAGACTTGCAGAGCTGTTGTGTCTTAGCATTCAGGTTAGCTATCATAGTTTAACTTTTAAGTGACAATGAGTTACTTTATTCAAAAGGGCATATAGGGGCCTTGTAGTTCAACCGTGTTGGTTTTCAGTCGCTTTTTTGTTCTAACGTCTGGTGCTTAAGTTTTTTTCACATGCTTCTCAAATTGACTATCCTGCTGTTGTGTATTCGATTCTGCATCACTCTCAATCTTAACTTGCACTCTTTACGTTCCATCTGAATGCAGGAGGCTGAGAAACATCTATCAGAGATGGTTGTTTCCAAGGCACTGATTGCGAAGATTGACAGACCAGCGGGCATTGTTAGTTTTCAAATAGCGAGGGACAGCAATGACATTCTAAACTCATGGTCTGCTAACTTGGAGAAATTGCTTGATCTTGTTGAGAAGAGTTGCCACCAAATACACAAGGAAACTATGATTCACAAAGCTGTCCTAAAAGCTTGAGGAACTGGTTAAATCCAGGTTTGCAGATTGCGCGGTCATGGTCCTCTTTTTTTCCTTTGGCCTGAAATCTTATATGATCAGAACTATCATCTGTAAAAACTGACTGGGTTTGTCAGGGAGGCTTTTGTCAAGTTCTAGTTTGATTATCAAGGACATATCTTAGCAAGCATAAGATTGTAGCATACCACCGGATACCTCGCATATGGCTGATTGATAGGAACCTAAAGGGGCTCATTTTTATCTGTGGAAAGAAATTGATTGCTTTACTCGTTTACTTCATCTTAATCAATCTTGCTCTTGTTTATTCTCAACATGGAAGGAAGGTTGTTTACTGTTATGACAATTACTAGGCAACTTACAACGACTACAATTAATGGAAACTATCTGTTCTTGGTTGTTAGAGTTAATCTGGGTTGTACATTAGGATTTATTTGAATATCATCGACAAAATTCTCATTTTTAGGTCAGCATGTGATGGTTGCGTGACTGGTAACAAAACTAGGTTGTGAGATTGTTGTTTACAAAATTTCTTTAGACAAATACTTGAAAAAAAAGGTAGATGAACAATTTTGGTGATTTATGCTAGCATTACTGGTCTAGGTATGTCGACCAACAATAACGTTGACTTTGTTTGTGTTTTAGGTTGGAGATAAGAATGAACGGTACACTGTTTTTTGTTTACGTTAGAGGTGTCGGACAAATCCTTGGAGGTTGGAAGTTTAAGAATTGATTTGGGGCTTGTATGAACAGACCAGCTTTTGGAAAATAAGAAGGCTAATTGCCGTCCATTTGTCGGTTCAAGACGTCCTGTTAGCATTTAAAAATAAATGACAATAAGTTCTCCTTGGTCGACTTGTAGTGGGAGAGTGACATTCCAATTGCGCTTGGAATTCTCTCTCTTCCTTTTTTTTTTATTTTTTTTAAAATTTGAGGTGGAAAATTTGAACTGTACTCTCTTGATTCCAATCGCGTTTGGAATTTTTATTAGGTTATTGCATGGAAATACTTAAGATAATAGTTGGTTATACTGATGAAACCTATTATTTGAAGGGATATTTATATATTATACCCTCTATTTTAGATTAATTTAAAACTTATATTTTTTTATTTTTATTTCATCAAATGTATATCTTTATATTTAATTTAATACATTTATATCTTAACTCAGTCAATAATTGATTTTGATTTTAAAATAATCAAATTATCTGAAAATAAAAAAGAAAAGAATTAAACCTTTCCAAAAAAAAAGACACAAAAATACACAAAACACTTGTGGAAACATTAGGCCGTTATAGAATGATCCATTATTTTAGTATCTCCCTATGTCACCTTTAGATGGTGATTAAAATGATCTAAACCGTTAAAAGTTTTTGTTGTTAATGTCTTACGTGACAAAACGAATTCAAGCATTCAACGGCTGGATTGATTTAATATTCATCATGTGATTAAAAAATGGGATGCATATGTATCGTAAAACAAGTTGTACCTTAGTCGCTTTCGAAATATTCTGTTCTTTCATAAAAAAAAAAAAATGCTACTAATGAGACATCGTTGCGAACTTCTATTTGGTAACTGAGATGTAATAGTTGGTTCATAGATTACGTATCCCTTACATAGAACAGTGTTCAACTTTTGGCGATCAAAGTTCACAACATAAATTGACAAAGAAAGTCAAATATAGATATTAGGCCTCGTTGGTTTTGTACTCAAAATTTTTTAAAATGTTTTTATATGTTTTTTAAGATAATAATTTTAAAAACAATCTCAGTACAAATCTAAAAAAATTCGTATTTTTTAAAATTAAAATATTTTCATTTATTTTTAAAAAAATATCAAAACGGCTATGAAGTTGTCAAGATTCTGACACCCGAAGCAACAAGTACAGTTATTATCCATTTTTATAAATATTGACTTAAGAGGGTCTTATGTATAACAACTACTTTTTATAACCGTTGGATTTAATGGACCGAACCCTGTTTAGCTGAGTTACTATCTGCATCTATACGTGCCACTTCCTGGGAGAGGGGTAAAAAAACTCAGCTGTACAAAACAATCATAGAACCTCCAATATAATATCAAAAATAAAATAAAAGTCAAAGCTAATAATTAACAAAAACATTAAAAAAGATAAAAAAAAACACTAAACAAAAAAATCTGGTTGGCAGCCTTTGATTGAGAAATCATTCGCCACTAGCGCCTCCAACGGTGGTCGCGACCTGGTGATGGACCTTCGTGACCTTGGCGTTAGATTTGCAAGCCAAGGCAGTGGATAGGGATGAGGCGTGCGATCCCCTTCGCTTGGGTCGCAATTCAACGGCATTAACTGTTGAATCCAAATTTAGTGAACCAAACAAGATCTTATTGATAGGATCTTTTAAAGGGTATAGCATTTTTTAAATATTTATTGTCCAATTTAATGCATGTGGAAGCTTTCATGTTTGGCGGGTTTGCTTCCATGTCAAAATAAATGTGCAGGAAAGTTTCTCCTTGCCAATAAAGAGTAATTTCTTGAGACAAAAAGAACAACCTCTTGTCCAAAACAAATTAATTGGGCATCTTCATGTAGGTACCTTGTGGATAGTTTATTTCACACCCAAAATCTTGTCTTATATCTTGACGGAAAGGAAGAGACTAGACAAATGTTATGATAAGACCCGCTAAAAGATCTTATCGTTAAAAGATCTTATCAATAGGACGTTTTTTATTTGCTAAGTCAATATCTAATGGTAAAAAACAAAGAAACTTATTGTAAGTTAAACAAGGCCATAGACGCCATATTTATAAAAAAGACAACTCTAAACATTAAAAATCCAAAAAAAAAAAAAAAAAAAAACAAAACAAAACAAAGCAGCTTAGCATACCCCCATCCCCCGCCGACGCCGCCATCGTCATCGTCGGATAGGAGTCGTCAGTGATTCCAGATCGCAACGATCCATGGCAAAGCATTGTCGGTGGTTTCCTCGTCGGATGGAACTTAAGATTCCCTCTCGACCAACATGGGTCGTGACTTCGTGAGAGAGGCCACCGTGGATCGCGATCACGATTTGCAATGCTGTTAATTTGTGTCCCAAAAGGAAGGGGTCGCAACGCTTCCGCCCCATCCGCCGCCATGGGTGGTGAGATTCTGTCCAGGTCCGAGTGGGTTGCGACGGAAATCGTCAAGTTTTGTCACCATCCTTCGTTGACCATGGTTTGAGATTGCGACCCTGTTGCGACAGTTTAATGGCTACCCTTGCGAATCTCCACCTTGACAGATTTGTGAAGGCCAGACGGAACGCCATTCATTCCGCCATCGAGAGCAAAGGTCGCGATCGCAACAGAGGGAACACCACGAGGCCAAAATTTCCGTCATGACCCTATGGCGATCGCGATCACCGTGGGTCGTTAAGGTTAGTCGCGACCACCAAGCTCGCAAGGAAAAAAATGTTAGGTCGCGAAGTTCTGTCGTTCTGCCACCTGGCTGCTTCTCCTCCTCCTCCTCCGTGAGTTCCCCGATCCTATCCCGGTGGCCGTTGTCGATCAAGATGCCTCCATGGCCAACGACAGACCTGATATTTTTCTTAAGTCTCTTATGAAAGTTAAAAAAAAAAGAATAATAGGGTGAAATTGGTTTTATTTTTTACGTGAGACTTCAATCTCACATCATTCAATTTTAATCTGACGATTAAAAACTAAACGGGAAATAAAAATAGTAGAGGTTGTCATTAACAAGACCTTTTAAGAAGTTTTAGCATAGTCTTTCCTATTAATTAAAGGTAATGTTAGGGTTATCATATAGCAAAATATTCTCCTCACCGCTGTTAAAGTTGTTTGAAAATATAAATATATTGCACTTAATATAAATATTTTTGGAAAAAATATTATAATTTCAAAAAATTTTCCTCAACTTTAAAAATGAGGGGATAAAATTGCAATCTAACAAAAAATTAGGGTACCGCTTCCAAAAAAAAATTTCAAGAATTAAAGTGTCCAAATGCTAGTAGTTCAATGTCTAATAGGGTCACTTATTAAGCAAAATTAATAATTGTAAGTTATTAAAAATTTGTTAGTAGTTTGAACGTATTTGTATTAGTTATCTTATCAAGCAATTTAAAAATTTGATAGTTTTAGTTAATTTACCCCATTAGGTATTGTAAAATCTTTTACGTTATTCACTAGTTCTCATTAGTGAATCCTTTCTCCTTTTCTCTTCCATGGACGTAGGTGTATAGTATCAAAGTCATTCATTCTTTGTCGACCTAGAAAAGATACAAATTTGAGACGGACTTAAAACTTGTTGGTATAATTTAGAGAACATTTAATAAACAAGATTATTTTTTTAATAAACTCAAAATACATGCTATAAAATTGTAAACACCCTATTGCTAACGCATTGCATGATTCTTTAGATCACATCAGATACTTTTGGTATTTATAATAATTGAAAAATATATAGGACTACATTTTTCTCTTGTTTGAATTTGAATTATTTTTCCCATACTCACGTCAAGAAAACAAATAAAAAAGATTATCGAGGCCTTTTTTCACGTCAAAGTCGAAAGAGTTGAGAGTGATGATTCGGAGAACGTGGTCCACAAAATCAGTTTGGTCAAAATCAATGGATGCTTCTGACATTTTGATTGGTAAACGGACGAACGATCCATCTAGTGGCCAACTTTGTTCCGCTGGTGGTGAGGTTTGCTTCTACTTCTTGCATCAATTTCGCCGCCTGTTTGTTTCTTTGGCTGCAAAAATCAAAGATAAAAGTCAACTTGCATGGCCTTCTATATTAGAGGATATAATACGATCCTTTTGAGATAAGACACTATTTTATAATAATAATAAGAAGAAGAAGAAGAAGCACTCGTATGTTTTTTAGATTTGTGTTCGGTCTTGCGTTACAATCTATAAAAATTAATATTTATCTTATACAATAATGTTTTTTTAGAAAACAATAATACTGCTTTAAATAAATATTTGTTTAAATTTGGAAGAATTTGAAATCAGTAGTTTATGACATCGTTAAGCGTGGATTTAAAGCTATATTATACCTTTAACCATTATAAATAATTTTCTTATCATTAAAATTTATAAAATTACATAAATAAATATCATATTAAACCTCATCCATATATGTTATATGCAGAAAATAATAACAATTTCTATGGATTTGAATTAAAACTTGAATAGTCAATCAAAAAAGAAGTGAACAAAAAAAGAAAAAAAAGAAAACAATAATGAATTGACAAGCTACTTTTCATCTCCTAACTAAGAATTCTCATTCCACAACTTGCCATAGGGCACATCTTTTTCCTCAATTTTGTGTCAAGAATTCTTTACAAATTCCAATCATAATTGAGCTAATATATATATATATATATATATATATATATATATATATATATTCCAATGAGCACAACAAACTATCGGAATGAAAAAAAATTAAGAAAAATAATCGCGCCAAGACAAAACAATCTCTCTCTCTCTCCTTTTTTTTTCCCTCTTATAATGATCAACCTGATGAAGCTGTATTATTATTATTATTATTATGACTAGAACCCGTCCATTGTTGCTCTTGAAAATCTGAATTATAATTAGCAACACTAGTCCTGCTCTCAGAAGTAGTAACCGGAGGTGGTTGTGCTCCTCCAGAGAAGGAAGAAAACGACATATTAGCCATCGGTGGTGAAGAATGCGACATCACCATTTGGTCGTACAAGCTCATCGTCCTCATTTCCGAACCAACAAACCGACCATGATAAAGATGAGAACTAGTACTTTGGAGAGCTTGAGAATGGACAATTGGCCCGATAGAAGTGCCAATGGAGAAAAGGGGATTTGAGGAATTGGAAAATGTCAAGTGGGTCGCCGGAGAACTCTCCGGAGGTGGCCGGACCCGTACGTTCTCCGGGAAGTTGAGCTTGGCCTTGTTGCCTCGAAAGCGGAGGGCGGCTTCGTCGTAGGCCCGGGCAGCGGCCTCGGCGGTGTCGAAGGTGCCGAGCCAGACTCTGGCGGCTTTAAAAGGGTCCCTTATTTCTGCTGCCCACTTGCCCCATGGTCTTTGCCTAACTCCTCTGTATTTTCTTGGTCCAATTGTTTGTTGTTGTTGGTATTGTTGATGTGGAAATGTATCATGGTACTCATATGTTGGAGGAAGCGATGTTTGAGTCGGAAATGTTGTGCTACTGTTTGTTGTTGTTGTTGTTGTTGTTGTGGTGGTGGTCCATGTGTTGTTTGAGCCTTCTGTAATTTGTTAAAAATTGGTGAGAAATCAAAATGGTTGGTCTCATGTCATGCACTTCGATGTGGGTTTGCATTTGTAAATTGTAAGCTAGAATGACGTACTAATGCATCAATGATTTTTCCCTTTTGGTGTGTAAAACATGAGAATTTTATGATGGGCGTAAAGCACATGCACACATACACACACATATCACGTTATCATCCAAGATTACATTAAAAAATAGTAATAATTTAACCGAATTAAGTAGAGGTATTTGAGATTGTGTTCTTTGTATAATATTTTTTCATATCCTACTTTTATAATTCTCCACTTGTAGAAGTATTTTTTTAAGGGAAAAAGAAAACATGTATTTACGTTGTTAAGTAATAAGACTCTTGGGGGATACAAAAACCAAGAAACAAATATAACAGAACATATTTTTAACATATGAACATATTGAGATAAACTAATCGTTTCAAATCTTGGTTTTTCTTTGTTTTGGTTTTATTTCATCCTTAAAGAACTTCGAGCAATATTTTAACATGTGGGAGGAAGTTTGTTCGGAAATTTGTCTGTCATTCAATTAAAATGAAGGTGACCATTAAAGAGGTGACACGGAATCATAAATATGTGTACATAGCTTCAAGGAAATACTGAATGACAAGGAAAAACCCACGTTTCAAATGAGAAAAAACAGAGCAAATTTGTGCCCTTCAATCATTGTAATGAACTCCACAAAGTCACCAAATGTAAACGCTTTTCACAGCATAAACAACCCCCCCAAACAAAATATAAAAACAAAAACAAAAAACCATTTTCCAAAAAACTAAAAAGAAAAAGGAATTACAAAAAAAAAAAAGATGTTTTATTACCTCCTAAAACAGAAGAAATTACTCGGTTATGACCACCACCAGATGCTCTAAAGACCGACTCTTCTCTTTCTTCTTCTTCTCGTGCCCTCTTGATTCCAACAGAACCACTAATCACTTGATTAGAATTATCATCATCATTAATCGTAGGCAAATCCCCAGAAATGACACGAGTCAGAGCAGAAACCATGGCGTTCATCTCTTCTTCTCTGTTCAACCCAAAACCAGTACCCGCCATTAACGATGCTCGCCAACCATGTCCATCGTCAACACCATCATAACTGTTATTGTCGTTTCTCTTGGGCTCTCTTGGGTTCGCCACCTTTACCACACGAATATATATATAAACAATATATATGTATGTATATGTAATAGTTTAACTTGGGGTCTTAATGTTTTTCACTGTTCCTTACGTAAAGGCTTTTCTTTTAGAAAATTCAGAAATGACCAATTAAGCGCTTTGGCGAAACGAACGTGTATATATAGATATAGATGGATGGATATATCTAGAAACAGAATAGGGCTGCATTCAAACTGCGCGCCGCCACTGATGAAGAAAGACGGTTTTGGACCCTTTGGTCTTATGAAGCACCTTAAGTTTGAAGTTGTCTAGGTACAATAATATTTGAAAAGCAAAAAAAAAATAAAAAATAGAATTAAAATAAAGAATTTATTATGCAAGTTGACTAAGGAAGAATTTTGAAAGCTATATATATAGGATGGCAAGTAGAAAGAAAGAAAGAAAGATGGAGGTGGTAAAAGGTAAGCTTTTTTTTTTTTTTAGAGTCAAAGAAAGTCGGTGTGAACATTGAGTAAGTTGATCCTTTTTTGGTTTTGTTGTTGGTTGGTTTTTTGGGGTTGAAGAATGAAGCCTAATTTTGCAAGATTTTGTTTGGGGTTGGTTTTGGCCTAAGCTAGTTGGTAATCAGTCGGTGTTGGACTTGGAAATTAACTGAGATAGACCGACATGAAAGCACATGACTAGATTATTGGACTTTCGGCTAGTTTTGATTGGTAGTAGGAAATGATAGTACAAATGCAACCTTTTCAAAAGGGATTTTGGATAAATTGAACTTTGCACTTTAACTCCTCTACTATAGTATTTTTCGGCAATTATCCTCTTTATTTTTTTTTATTCCAATCCTCATACGCTTGATTCCTTTGCGATTTGCACTATTTCAACGGAATTTAATTACCAAAAAAAAAAAAATTCGACGGAATTTATTACATAAGCAGCCACATGGCTTTCCCAATGCAGACAAGAGTTGCTCGATACTAGCCCGCAGGGTAGGGCTCCTCAGAGAAACCACCCAGTCGAACCGAGACAACTTAAATCGAATGTCGACTGGTCTTGGGAAACCGAGTGCCTTTGGCTTTCAAAAATCAAATCAATTTGTTGCATATAATAGTCAATTTCAATTAAGCTCTTTTAATGTTGGTTCAGAATGAAACACAACAACAATATTTTATATTTTTAATTAAAAATGGACTAAACTGAACTAAATCATTTTTACCACTATCACAAAGGATAAACTAGAAATTTTACCGAGAATTATTTATTTCTCACTTTGCTGCAAATAGCCCATAAAAGAACAATATGTCTATCACATGTGATTAGAAAAATTCATTGTAGAAAGCACACATGCCAATACGCCAATATGCCAAAAAATAATATATAAGGTCTAAAGTGCTAAAGGCACTATAATTGAAAGGACTCAAATACAATTTGCTAGACACGGCTATGCCAAACAAACAAATAGCAGGATGTGTGTCCCTCCACTTGTCTTGATATGAACATGTTATAGTAGATATTAAATTCTTTAAAAAGGAATAATAATTAAAACGTGTACACTCACCATAAATAATTTTCTCATTGCCATAATCTTTCTTCTTTGTTGTTTTCTTAAATGGTTAGTCTCTTATTATTATTACTATGATTATTATTATTATTATTATTATTATTATTATAACAATAGAAGAGATTCAAATATAAAAAGACGACCAAACGCTCTTTGACATGTGTCTAGTGTGCCTAAACTAATGTCACACAACATTTTAAGAGCTCGTTGGAAAACATAGATTCAAATAAAAAAACTTTCCATTAAAATCAATTTTACTCAAATATAAATCTTTATTGTTATAATATTTTCAGTTTAAACCTTTAACTAGAACCTATATTTCCACGGCTATAATACTAAAAGCATAAGTTACACTATGCATTATTCTTGAAAATTTTAAACATTCATGAATTATCACGGATTAAGAATGTCGGTTTTGCCTCTTTTCTTTTCCCTCTTTATAAAGAGAAAAATGGATTTAAATTCACAGAACCTTTAATTCTACAAATTGTGTGAGTGACCCAATAATATTATGGAAGTTTGAAATTTGATTGGATGAGTTCTGCCCCGGCTCCGAGCCCCCGTCATGTTTTGTTTTCTTTTTTGGAAACGACATATTATTTTTTGTTATTATCACTTTGATAACATCTTCCCACTAGTCCCAACCAAAAAAATCATTTGTTGCCGTGTAATTTCTTCTCTTGTCTATACACCTATGGGCGGCCATTTATAGACCTAAAGCTGAAACCATTTCACGGTCAACGCTGACTTCATTCAAAGAAAAAAAACGTGCGCAAAAATAATCCTCTTCAAATTCATATTTTTAGTAAATTGCCTTCAAATTTGTAAAATTAAAAATACATATATTTGTTTTTTATGGACATACATTTTTTTTTTTCAAATTGTTAATGATTTAGGTGAATTGAAATTGCTAAATTAACGATTAATTTATCGTATACATACCAAGACCGATCAACAATTTATAAAAATAATTTTTTTAAAATTAATTTAACAAAACTAGGAACACTTTTTTTTTTGAGGCATGCATTATAAAAAGCATTGATCATAATTTCTCTCCAAAAAAGTTACATCTGATAAATAAAAGTATGATAATTTAAAAAGTATGGTTAATTACATAATTATACTTTGTAGTTTTACCTATCTCTCCTTTTGTTCCTATGTGTTAAGAAGCTATAAAATTTAAAAGCATCTTTTAATTTCATCCCAATAAATAGAAAAATTAGGCAAAAAATGATATAATTACCTTTAAACAATTAGGAAAATATCTTATAGATTTAAAAACATAAAAATTCCTAAAACAAATCATCAAATTTCAAAAAAGGATTTTAAGTTTTATGGCTATTTGAATGTAAATATATTTTTTAAAAATTTTATTCAAAAAGAAAAATATATTTAAGAAACAAATTCGTTCTAATTGAAGGTATTTTTATCTTATCTCTATATTTTTTATCCAAAAAGTCTATGAGTGATAAAATCGAAACAAGCTTTTCAAATTTAAAAGATACTTTTAGAGTTTCTTAAAGCACAAATAGAAATTGAAAAATAATTAAAGCTAGTGGTATAGTTATATAATTAACTCTTAAAAAGTATTTGATATTAAACTTGTGTTCTATGGATTAAGTATTTTTGTACTCTATCAAACAATATATTCTATATATTTTTTTACTTTTTTTTTTTAATTATCATGTTTTCTTGGTTTGTAGTGAGCAAATGGCAATTCTTTTCCACGCGGTTATATAGCTTTAGATAATGAACATAATTCCTAGAATTGAAGTTTGAACAGAAATGGCTAGAAGCACTAGTTGCCGCTTTGCGACATGGGCAAGTGGCCCAGCGACAGTGACTGCGTCCATAACTCCACATGTGAAAGCGACTCAAATGGTGTCTCTCGCTACTTCTGTTGTGCATGTGTTGTATCAACATTTATTTATTTATTTTGCTGAAGTTGTACTAGCATTTATTTATATTTTGTATGATATACTATAAATCAGCAAAAAAAAAAAAAAAAAAAAAGCCACATAAGAAATTTATCTTATCTTTTTGGTATGATATGTATGCTAGAACATGACAAATATGATAGCTTGAAAAGTACCCGGCTTTGCACAAATTCAAATCTCGAGTCCCTAACCATTAATCTTCCCTTCCAGCCATTGGGCTAATATACCAGACACCCAGTGGCGTAATATAATAACACTATATGAATCTTGCTTAATGACGCACAATGTCATATGCATTTACATATAAGGTAAATTACACTGAAACCTGTTTTACTTAAAATACAGATACTTCTGCATCAAAACTAATTATATTGACGCCTCTTTACTCTTCAAAAGAATTATAGAGAGATCTTTTCTATTAGTTGACTGTGATTTGGCCGTTAATTTTCTGTAAAATGTGGCTATATGCAGCTAAAAATGTTTTTTTTTTAATAAATTATAGAGCTATAATGACATTTTTGCCCTTACTTAACATAATAAATTAGTTTAATTAGTTTTTAATACCGTTTATGTGGTATTGTTTATACTTTTTTCTATAAAAAATAAAAATAAAATTACAAAATTACAAAAAATTGTTCTTAAAAATAGCCTTAAAAAACATATGTAAGCATTATATCACCTAACTAGATATTACTAAATTAATTATTATCATTTAAATGCTTTTATTTCTTATAAAAATTTAAAAATTATAACAAAATTAAAAAAATAAAAAGAGAATTTTAAAAAATAAAACCAGACATATTAGATCTTAAACTTAAGATAAAAAGTAACAATATAAAAAACCAAAAAATCAAAAAACAAAAAAAAAAAAAAAACTCGATTCTCTTTATCTCCCTTGTTGGGGGTTTACCGAAGTGGGGGGCCAATGAAGAGGCCACAACAGGATGGGGAGGGAGATAGAGGTTGGGTAAGGGGGCTGTGATACGTACTTGGTTGATGGGTTGGGTGAGGTGTCTTAGACTTGGTGCCTAAAGGATTAAATGATGTAATTGTTTTTAAGACATTTAATCAACAAAGAGTTTATTATTTTCATATATCAAATATGTCCTCTTTATGTTTATATATGTTGAATGTATGATAAGCAAACAAAGGTCTAAGATTGTCAATCTAAACCTTTAAGATCATGCATATAATGGATATATTATTCGGAAGACATAAATCTTAAGGTGATAGTCTAAATATAAAAGATCTACAATCGAGAGAATAAAGTTGAGCACTTTATTTATGTTAAGATTTTTATATTATCTACGTCCGTAACAAGAGATGAATTGTCTTGGTAATTGGAGTGACGCTCCACGAGTAAAGACATTAGTGTATAGTCGAGGTGACTATATATTAGATCAGGATTAACACTGAATTACTTTGGTTAATAATTTCGTTTGAATAAATTAATTCATTTTAGACAATCATATGTGTTACATCTTAATCATGAAATGAATTAATGAGTTCGTATTATTGACTTATATCTTTTAATGTACCAAAGAGTAACATCCTGAATTATACAATGGTACGCAAACTGGTACATTAGAGACATGACTTATGAATGACATAGACTCGTTATTCATAGATATGGAATCTAGAGCTCTTTTATAGGATTAACAATATTCTCTTATTGGCATTATCTAGTAGTTGGAAACTGTTAAGATACATATGTGTAATCGAATGATATGCTATTTATATTATGACAGGATCCAATAGAGCTGTCAAATGTTAAAACCATGTTAAGTTGTAGTATTGTCGTTATTGAGTAAAATAGTGAGCAAGGATTGTTCTTGCAGTCGAACTAGGTTTAATAAATTAGTTGTTAAAATTAAAAACCTAAATTAAATTAAATACGAGAAATGGGGGATTTGGATTTTTAACTAATTTAATAATTAAAACAAAATAAATAAATAAAAAGATTATAAAACAATTATAATTAAAATTGGTTATATGATCATTCATCACTACTAAGAATTAATTATACAGATGATTATAGAAATTTATTTCAAATTTTCTATTGAAATTAACGACTGTAGATAGTAAAAAGCTCTACTACTCGATCTGTCATTACAATATAGATTCAATAAGGTAAGCGCTCTATTAAATTCCTTTCCATCAAACAACCTAGAAGAAAGCTCTCTAAGTTTAATCTAATGAAAGCATTATGCTGAGAAATATAGGTTGATCTAGACAACAAACACGTAGAAGCTGGGTTCATGCAACCTATGTTGCATTCCATATTACAATCACATAAAAGCCTTGCTGCAACTATATGTTATAATTTGCTATTAATGGTTAAAAATTTAAGACAATTACAGATAAAGATTTCTAATCTAGCAATTGGCAATTTTCAAGTCATAATTAGTTTAACACCTAAATATAACAAGAGAATCATCATAAACATTAATTCTAATGAAACAAAAACAATCTCAAATAGAAATCCAAAAACTCATACAATTCTCTACAAAATCAAGCTTAAGGTTTAGAATTCACCCATAATCAAAAATACAATCTATATTAACATATTTACAAAAAAAAAAAAAAAAAAAAGAGTGAAAGAGTAAGACAAGAATGGGTTTGGCGTCAAAAAGCCACCGTCTCCACCGGAGCTCTCTTCATTTCTTCTTCTTCTTCTCTTTCTGCTTCTCTTCCTCCTCCTCCTTTGGGTTTCCTTCGAGTTTTGGAAGCCAAAATCTACCAAAGAACCTCCCTTTCATCCGCTATAATGGGGTATTTATAGGCCTAGGTTATTAAGTGCATAGTGAAAAATAAGGTTTATTAGCGCTGCAGCAGGCATTTGGCTAGCTGTAGCACATGAACTGTCAGCAAGTGGTGCTACAACTGACAAAACCTCTAATAGAGCCCATGTTGGAGCTGCTCTGGCATTGCAACACCTAGAAAACTTGGCTAAGGTGCCTTAATTTTGTTGATCTCTTCCGAATTTTAATTCTTAACTCGAAATGTTTCCAAATCAATGTTTTGATCCTAAGACTATTATTAATGCTTAAAATACCTGCAAAACATAAAAATACAATAAAAACACAATAAAACAAAGAAATCAAAAATACAATAAAAACACAATAAACTAAAGAAATCATCTAAAACATATGGAAGAATCATATGAAAATAATATGAAATTATACGCTATCAAATTCCCCCACACCTAGTTTGTTAGTCCTCAAGCAAAACTTGAGCAAAAAAAGACACAAAATACTAATTTTCCAACCTTAAACCTTAAAGAACACTAAGAGATATGATCATGAAATCAAACAAGTATTGAACTAAATTCACATTTATTCAAAAGTACATACATTCTATGATAACCATACTCAGTGTGTGTGAGAATTGGCCAATGTTAACGATTACTGCTCTATGCTTGCTATGAACAAGTAAACACTCAAAAACTTTACAAAACAGATGTTAAAACCAAAATCAAAATAAAAGAAAATGAAGGTGTTAAACATCATAGGCTCTCCCCTTGGTACAAATCTCCACTATGTTGAAGGCATCACCTGAGATCAGAAGACTTTCAATACAAGTTGTAACGAGGCCAAGAGGTAGTGGTTTAAGAAAGAGGGTTATGGGCAATGCAATGGTCTTAAAGGCTTCATGGAATTGGAGACATCTTGGAATTCTAAGAGTTCTTGAAATGCTCAAAAGCCAAAGAAGTGATTGAGGAGGCCAAATCTAATGGCGTTAAGTCTCATCTTCAATTTAAACCCGACTTTGCACAAACTGAAATTATGAACTGAATAGCTCATAGTAATTTATTTTCTCTCTTTTTTTTGCTTTCTTTTTGTGAGCCACTTTTACAAAATTTTCCTTTTTTTCTACTCGATTTTTCCTCTCCCTAACACTTATTCTCTATTCGAAGCCTAATTTCTTACAAAATTCCTTACACTTGAAATGCATCTCTAAAGTTTCAATCCATATTTAAAACAAGGGTAACAGTATAAGCACGATCCGGCCTGGTAAGAAAATGTGGTTAGCCAAACGAATAGATTCACATGAAGGCTCAAATAGCTACTAAAGGGAGTGTTCTCTTTGGAACATCTATCGGGGCTATAGCAGATTTGGTTTTGGCACTAGAAAAATCCAAGTCTCGATTAACTTCTAGCAGAGTTCTAATTCAAAACATGTATTTCAAAACCAAATTTACAGAAAAAAGAAAAAGAGAATGTACTCATCCAAGCATGCTTATTTCTATATCAAATACCATGGCTATTATGCAATAAAATTTGTGTACAATCATCATAAAAATGTATTAACCAAGGAATAACATCAAGATTCAAAACAAGACTTATCTTCAATCAAAATTATAGCAATAATGCTTAGTTCTCATCAAAATGGCTAGAAGATATCCTAAGACTCAAAAACTTAAAACAAAAATAAAAAAAAATTTATTGTTTTTAGTTGTTATGATTTATTTTTCGTTTTTATACAAATGTATGCAAAAATCTAAACTGAAAGAATTTCAATGTAACTTGCCTGTCATTGAATGCATTTCGAGAGGGCATGGATAACCACGTCCTTTGTAAAGTAGTCATTCAATGGGGCCATTGTTTAAGAATAAATTCTCAGCATTTAGAACAATGCACACATTAATAATATAAAAATTATACAAACACACAAAAAATTAAAAAAAAAAAACACAAAAAAACACAAGCCTTCCCCCCACACTTAAATCTTACATTGTCCTCAATGTAAGGCTAAGTGTAGAAGATTAAAACAAAACACACTACAAATGAAATAATAAAAAGCAATAATTAAAATAAAATGGAAGGGGAAAGGAATCAAATCTGTCATGAGGTGCTCTTTATTCGTTGAGTTGCCTTCCAATAAGCATTTGGTTTAATGTCCTTAGCCTAAGGTAGATAAGTGTTCATCAAAGAGCAGCTTCTGCCCATAAAATGTGTCATAAGACAATACATATGGATCTTAATTGTTGATGCCCTCGAGCTTAGTGAGACATAAGAAATTCCAACACGTTGCACCAACTTGAATCTTTTTCAAAGGATATGCTCAGGGAAAGAACTTTGGTTTCAGCTCAAGCTCAAAAATGGCATAATAAGGTGATGATGGTGCTAATGGTAAGTAAGGATGCACTGGCGGTGTATATGATATTGCCATCGATGAGCTCATATCAATGATTGCATAGGCTTCTTGATCCTCCAACGAGTCTTGTGACTTGGTTTTATGGAAGGACTCCTCAAATGATAACCCTTCAAATTGTTCTTCACTCACCACTTGATTCTCTAAAACCATGCTTGTGATTTGATCTTCAAAGAACTCACAGCTTTGGATGGTTATCTCATGATTTGGAAGATGTGAATTAGTTCCAATCTTATGAGCATCCAAGTATTGAATTAAGACAACTTCAAAGGCTTCTAGACTTTCATATCAAGGCTCGATCTCTTTTAGAGACTCACATTCCTATGAAACTTCCCCGTAACACATAATACTCTCCCAACCTAAGTTGTTTGAGTCTTCATCTTCATCCTTATGCCACACCATATTTTCCATCATTCGATTCATACTTTGGTCCTCTAATTTTCTCACCTCCAACTTGTTTATTGTGTCAACCAATTGGCTTACTTGGTTCTATAAGCTTTGAATTGCCGCTATAGTGTCTTGATGAAATTATATGTTATTGACAACCAAAGCATTCACAATGTCTTCTAGAGAATCATGTATATGTTGTTGGACTACCAAAGCTCCTACTAGTACTGCCACTAAGACTTGTAACTCATAAGATACCATGATGTTATGAGATTGAATATCAACCAATGGCTTAAAATTGTAGCAATTGTCCTCCCAACCTTGGTTGGTCATTGAACAATTCCAATTCCAATTCCATTCATCAAAATCGACCATGTCTTCCAACATAAAGTAAGCTTCATCTACAAATTGTTGGTAAAAAGAGGTGGTACCATTACCTCTTTCAACCTAATGTCGTGCTATGGCACATAAGCCGTTGAGGAAGATTTGTAGTTGCCACTATTTTTGAGACCCCATGGTATTGAAATCGAATGAGTAAATTTTTGTACCTCTCCTAGGCAAAATAAAATGGCTCTGAGTCTCATTGGGTAAAACTTAAAAGGACTCGTCATCACAAAAACTCAAAAGGAAATTTAATTAAAACTAACAAAAACATAAACAATAAAATAAAAAACAAATGACCAATCAACTAGATGAATAGTTCCAGGTAACTGGTGCCAAATTTGGTAGGATCCCTATGAGCCCACCAAAAGTTAAAACCTTGCTGAGTTCTAGTATAGTCGTTATTGAGTAAAGTGGTGAGCAAAGGTAGTATAGTGATGAGTATTTCTGCTTGTCATGTGGGTGACCTCGGTTCGATCTCTAGCAACGACGCGAAAATTTTTACAGGATCCCAAAGGACCCGTCAAAAGTTAAAACCTTACTGAGTTGTAGTATAATCGTTATTGAATAAAGTGGTAAGCAAGGGTCATTCCTACAAGAGAACTGGGTCTAATTATTTTGTTGATAAAATTCAAAACCTGAACTAAATTAAATGCGAGAAATGATAGATTTGGATTTTTTAACTAATTTAATAATTAAAACAAAAATAAATAAATAAAAAGATTATAAAACAATTATAATTAAAATTAGTTATAGGATCACTCTCCACCACTAAACGTTAATTATAGAAATTTATTTCTAAATTTTTCATTAAAACTAACAACTGTAAATAGTGAGAAACTTTACTACCTTGATCCTTCCTTACAGTATAAATTTAATAAGACAAGTGCTCTATTAAATCCCTTTCCATTAAACAACCTAGGAGAAAGCTCAATAAGTTCAATCTAACGGAAGCATTATGCTATGAAAGATAGGTTGATCTAGGCAACAAACATGTAGAAGCTGGGTTTTTTTAACCTATATTACATTCCACATCACAAACACACAAAAGCCTCATCGTAACTGTGTGTCATAATTTGCTACTAATGGTTAAAAATTTAAGATAATCACGGATTAAGATTTTGAACCTAGCAATGGGCAATTTTCAAGTCATAATTAGTTGTACACCTAAATATAACAAGAAAATCATCATAAACATTAATTCTAGTGAAACACAAACAATCTCAAATAGAAATTCAAAAATAATTTATACAATTCTCTACATAATTAAGTTTAAGGTTTATAATTCATCCATAACGAAAATACAAACTATATTATCATATTGACAAAAGAAAAGAGAGAAAGAGTGAGAGAAAAGAATGGATTTGATGTTGGAAAGCCGCCACCTCCACCGGAGCTCTCTCCCATTTCTTCTTCTTCTCCTCCTCCTCCTCCTCCTTGTCGTTTCGGTTTCCTCTAAGTTTTAGAAGCCAAAATCTACTAAAGAAGCCCCCTCTCATATGCTATAATGGGGTATTTATATGTCTAGGTTAAGTGCATAGTGAAAAATAAGGATTTTGGGCCTAAAAACACACAAAAACATGTTCTAGCTAAATTAGCACTGTAGCAAACAAAATCTTCATTGCAACCTATGTTGGAGCTACTCCCTAGTTTTAGGTTCTAGCTGTAAGCAGTAGTGCCTTAAATGAGCACTGCAATAGCCAAGTTTCATGCCTTAATTTCTTTTGGTCTCTTCCGAACTTCAATTGTCGAACCTGAAATGCTTCCAAATCAATGTTTTGATCCCAAAACTCTTATTGACACTCAAAACACCTACAAAACATAAAAAAATACTATAAAACAAAAAATTAACAACTAAAATATATGGAAGAATGACATGAAAATAATGTGAAATTAAATTCTATCATATTGGTTATGAGTGGTAAGTATTCCAATGGTGAGATAATGGAATATAAAATAAATATAATTAGGAAGTGAGAAGGTAAAATGAAATTTATTCTTAAGCCGATTATGAATATCTTATAGGGATGTTAAACGTGATTGTATGTCATTGATGAAAGACTTATTAGACGTTCGTAAATTATATATAGCTCAAGAGTGCAACTCTAAGCTTTTAATAGAATAGCTATATAGATGATAATTATAAAATGTGATCCCTTGGGGGCATGTTATTTTATAGTTATAGGAGTTTGATCAATGTATATCTATCGGGTCTTCTTTGCTGGCTCACATATTTTCCTATAATGATACGGTGTATCTTTCTCATAAATTGATAACTTATATTAATTCTATAATTGGCTTAAATTTAGTGGATTTGATTTGATAATTCATGATTAGTTTATTGGTTGAATTAATTTATGAATTAATTCAAAATAGACATGTTGAATTATTTGAATATATTTTATTTAATATGAGATTATCCATATATGATTGTTTTAATCAGATAATTTCTCTATTAGATTTTTTAAATTAAAACTGAGGCTATATGAAAGATTTCCATATTAAATAAAATAGGAAACTTCTAGAATTGGGTAAGACTAACAAGCCAATGATCAAGAGCGGCCAACTGGTGAGCATATATAAACGTAAATTAGGCAAACCAATAGGGCGGTGGTCCTAACTGGTAGGCTAGTACGCATAATTACGGTTATGTATTTTTCATGCGTTTTGACATAGATTTTGACCTAGTTGTGAATTTAGAAGGCCTATATTGGTAGAATTAAAGTCCTACCAGCCACTATAAATAAGACACTTGTTCCTATTATATTTTAGATCACTAAAGAAATTTAAAGAGAGCTTTTTAGAAAGAGAAACTCTGTAACTTTCATAGGGCTATTGTTTAACATTATGAACTATAACGCTTGGTTTTCTCTTGTGGTTGGAAGGAGACGATGCCAAGAGGAGAATTGAACGACGTATGTCCACTCGCATTCTGATTGTAGAAAAGAGAATAGCAAAGAAGACTAGTTAGTTGTAGCTCTTTCGGACGTGATTCTCGTGTAGCAGTTCTGCCAAATAATTTTCTGTCAAAAGTGTGGTCACCAGTTGACTAAGACATGAAGATCTTTTATTAATTTATGATACATAACGTGTCTAACTCATTTTATAGAAAAAAGATTTTATTAAAAAATTTTAAAATTCTATTGCATACTCATTTTCCAACAAGGTGGGGGAGGGGGTAGGTAACGGGTGGGTTGGGTTGGGTGAGGCTTGAGGTTGGGCGACAATTTGGGAGAGTTGGGAGAGGGTGGGCAATGACGTAGGAGATGTGGGAGGGGGGGTGAGAGGCAGAATAGGCTGGGTTAGGGAAAGGGGTGGGTGATGTTATTGGAGGGTCGAGAGGAGCAAGGGGCGGTGGTCAAGGGCCAACGACTCGGGAGTGTTGCTCGGAATATGCAGGGTTGGCAGATGGAGGGCGAACGGGGGGATGTTGCCTGGCAAAGGGGGGTCTTGGTAGGTGGAAGGGTTTGTTTGGCTTTTTTTTTTAATTTTTGTTCTAATGTTTGGTTGGTTAGAATTTTGGGTTTTTGTTTTCTAAATCAATGGTTGATGTTTTATTTTTTAGGTCAATGGTTGAGATTAAACAAGGTACTTTTTTCATTTCAGACGATAAATTAACAGAGTTATGTCTAAGAGGTGTCAATGTGATTAGTTTTGATACAAAAAATATCTCTATACTTTAAGTAAAATGCAGACGATATTAGAATAATTTATCACTGTATGTATATGTTACACAAAGCTTTATTCTATAGTTTGTGACAATATTATATATATTTTTTTGAATAGGACAAAATATTATATTGGATATTGAAGACTGCTTGTGATGCGTGATGTATATAGCTACCTTCAGGACGTTATATAAGCTAAAAATCGTTTTGTATAAATCATGCCAACTTTCCCATTTGATCATATAATTATCTGGCAGCTCTGTGTCTCTTCTTTTCTTTTCTTTTCTTTTTTTGTTTATATAATTCCAACTTGCAATTTCCTATTATTTCTTTTATGCTAGAAAGATTTTCTCTTTTGGCGTTCCGTCATTTATGCAAAGATTAAAAGTTATTATTTAATGGTGAGTGTATACAACTCATTTACGAAATGAAAATATTAAATAACACAACGTGACGGATATATGTTGGTAATTAACTTACAGTGGGAAGTTGTATACAACTGTACGTCAATAAAAGTAGAAGTTGTCAACATTTTAGAGAATCTATACCCCTTTTTTTTTCGAAAGCAATCTATACTCCTCTTCAATCCAAACACAAATTTAAATACCAATTCTTACTTTTCAGAACAAAAACATTCTATTTGAATCCTTCCAATATAATCCTCCACCTACTTGTAGCTACTCCTATTTTAATCATTTTAATAATCCTACAATAAGTTAGCATTATAAAATGCGGATTAATGTAAGGCATTATAAAGTTTGATAGAAATTAAACAGTTTCAAATTGTCATACTAATAAGTTACTTTGATATCTTATTAGAACCTGATCAATTTGAAGAATTGATCACCCAAAGCAGAATCATCCCCTAAAAAAATAGTATTTCAAAAAAAAAAATTAATTCATAATTTTTTTTTTGAGAAACCCAAGTTTTGCAGGTCAGGTGTAAGTTTGAAGACATACAACTTATAATTGATGATACTTAGACTCAACTATAGCACACTTTTTTTTTGAAAAATAAAGGGTAATTTAATTTTGAGCTATAAAAATTAAAGGTGAACTCATTTTGGTCTGATATGACATTCAAAAGGTCCCATGATCATAAACTAGTCTTCCAGTGGTAGTGTCATCCTTTTACGTCAATGGGGCTGCCGTATACTATTTTTCTATAAAAATAATTAACATAAAATTATATTACAATATTTTTAAGAACTACCAAATATATATTAAGAATTTTATGCTATGAAAAAAACCTATCGGTAGGCCCTTTTCATAAAATATTAGATTTTATAAGAAAAATATCTGTTTTGCATACTTTTTCATATGATTTTATTCAGGTAATGTTCAAAAACATGCACTTACGAAAATGATACCTTACAATAGTTTTTCTTTTCATTTTTGTACTTTGCAGTTTGAGAATATAAAAAATCATACCTCATATTCTAGGTTGTGTCACATTTATACTTTTAGATTTCAAAATTGGATTCTTATTTTTTTGTCAATGCTCTATTTAATTGCAAAACATATTTAAACACCTTTGATAAAATAAAATGAAATGGAAAAACATAAAAATAAAAAAGGTAAAAAGGTGGAGTTATTTTGGTTTAATATGACATTCAAAAGATCCCATAATCATAAACTAGTCTTTGATGTATAAGATTGCATCATCCAGTTGTTAGACATGTATGCCCTAAACAGTAAAATGTTATAATATGTTTTTGGAGACATTTTCTCAATAAAGAATTTATTTATTATTCATATACCAAATGTTGTCCTCTTTACGTTCATATTTGTTGAATGTATGCTAAGCAAACAAAAGTTTGAAACTAGCGGTCTAAACCTTTAAAAATTAAGCACATGATAGACAGATTATGCAGAAGACATGATTTTAAAGGTGATAGTCTAATTCATAAGATCCGCAGTCAAGGGAATAAAATTGGGTGCTTTATTTATGCTAAGATTGTTATGTTTTCTACATCCCTGATAGGAGATGGTTTGTCTTAGCCATCAGAGTTGGACTCCGTGAGTAGAAATATTGATACATTATCATAGGAGTGATATGTTGGATCATGACAAAAAGTAGAATTGATTTAGATTAATAATTCCATCTATACAAATCAATTCACTTTAGACAACCATTTATGTTGTATCTTAATCCTGAAATGACTAATGAGTCCGTTATTTTGTCTTATGTTGTTTGATGTACCAAAGGGTTGTTGGAAAAATAGTACGCAGTAGAATTTTTAAAATTTTTATATTAGAGTATTTTCTAAAACACAAGTTTGACATACTATATTCATAAATTAATTAGATCTTACTAACCTTTGAATGCCGAAGAACTCCTACAATCCGTGAAGAGAAGTAACGTTCCAGAAGAGCCTCAGTCAACTGGTCTTCTTTGCTGTTCTTTATCCACGATTAGAATGAGTGTGGACTCACAAGTACAGCTCTTCCTCCAATCGACTCTCTTTCCAATCAATTGAGAGAACCCAAAGCTAGTGTTCGTGATTTGTGAACAAGAGCTCTCAGGGAGTTTCAGAATCTCACAATTAGAGTTTCACTTTTAATCTCTCACCTGATCTAAATAATAATGAGACTCACTCCTTTTTATAGAAGTTGAGTCTAGGAGTCAGTCATTATCAGATAATGCCTCAAAATTTGAATCAGAATCAAATTCGAATCAATACCTGATGAAATCTGTGTGAAAACGCATGCTCTTTTTATCGCGTTGTCAATATGCTGATTTGTCTAACCGACATGCTGAACTTGCCCCATCAGCAGGCCGAACTTGAGGATCGGCATGTCGAACTATCGATAAAAATCTCAGCGAATCTTTTATTTTCGACCCGAGATTCTATAGGATAAAGTCTCAATTTTAATTCAAATAAACCAATAAATAAGTTATCTAATTAAAACAACTTTATCTAGATAATCTCTAGGAAAATAAATGAATTCCTAATAATTCAACAAGTTTATCTTGAATTAATTCAAAATCAATCCAACCGATAAACAAATATGAATTATTTGATCCAGCTAGTTCAACAAGTTTATCTTAAATCAATTTTGTCACAAAATTAATTCAACTGATAAACAGATATGAATTATTTGATTCTTTCGAATTTTAGCCAATCTGATAAATCTGACATAAGTCATCAATTATTGGAAAAACAAGCCGTATCATTACAGGATTTTTGTGAGCTAGCAAGGGGGACCTGATGGACCTATATTGTTCAAGCTCTCGATAATTATGAAACCCAACATCCCAAATATACATTTCATAATTATCAACTCAACGCTACTCCACTAAAAACTTAGAGCTATACTCTCGAATTATATAGAATTACGAAGCCTGCATAGCTAAGTATCTATGACATATCATAGTATATCGTATCCCTATAGGATTATCCATAATCAGCTTAAGGACAAGTTCTGTCTTATCTTCCCGATTATTTTTTTCTTACGTTTTATTATCTCACCATCGAAAAACTTACTATCCAAAGACAGTATACCATTCGATTACACCTATGTATCCAAATGGTTGAGTGCTTCAGTTTTTCAATTACAAGATAACGTACATAAGAGGATATCACTATTCTTAAAGAGGACCTATGGATTCCATATCTATGAATAACAGGTCTACGCTATCAAGAGTCATGCCTCCAACACACCGACATACATACTACTATTAAAATATGGGTGTCACCCTTTGGTACATCAAAAGACACAAGTCAAGACAACGGGCCCACTATTCGTCTCAGGATTAAGATACAATGCAAATGATTGTCTAAGGTGAATCAATTTAAGGAGACAGAATTATTAATCTAAATCAATTTACTTTATGTCCCGATCCAACACATCGTCACCTATGACAATGTGTCAATGATTCTATTCGTAGAGTCCACCTTCGATGGTCAAGACAAACCATCTCCTAATACGAATATAGACAACATAACAATCTTTACATAAATAAAGCGCCTAACTTTATTCCCTCAATTGTGGATTTATGTTTTAGACCGTCACCTTAAGAATTGTGTCTTCTGCATAATCTGTTCATCATATGCCTAATTATTAAAGGTTTTAACCAACAATCTCAGTTTATTCTTTGCTTAACATACATTCAACAAATATGTACGTAAAGAGGACAAAATTTTCTATATAAATAATAAATAAATTCTTTATTGATAAAAATGTCTCCAAAAACATATTATATTTTTACTCCTTAGGGCATACACGTCTAACAATCTCCCACTTGCACTAAGTGAGTAAATATGACAAATCTCGCATCCCTATAGCTTTCACATGCCTCTCGAAGATTCTCCCAGTAAATGTCTTCGTGAATGGATAAGCTAAATTGTCCTCTGATATGATTTTGCACACCGTGACATGCCTGCCCTCAATAAAGTCCTTTATCACATAATACTTTCAATCAATATGCTTACTCTTCTTGTGAAATCTTAGTTCCTTGGCATTAACTACCGTCGCATTGTTATCACAGTACAGTGATACCGCCTTATTCATACCAGGAGCTACCTCAAGATCCCCAAGGAACTTGTGGAGCTACACTGCTTTTTTGGAAGCATCACTAGCTACCACATACTCGGCCTTCATCGTTGAATCTGAAGTACAATCTTGCTTTATACTTCTCCAACTGATGGCAACGCCACCTAGAATAAACACAAAACTCGAAGTCAATCTCCTAGAATCTATACAAGATTGAAAATCTGAGTCAATATATTCTACAGGAGTCAAGTCCTCACCCGAATGTACAAGCATATACCCTCGAATCCTTATCAGGTACTTGAAAATATGCTTTACCCCAACCCAGTAGTTCGGTCCTGGATGTGCCTAAAATCAACTTATAATCCCGACCGCATAACAAATATCTGGTGGTGTGCAAAGCATGGCATACATGAGACTACCCACTGCTGAAGCATAAGGCAATTTCTTCATGTATTCTCTTTCTTCATCAGATTTTAGAGAGTCTTTCTTAGAAAGAGTAATTCCAGACATAGATGGTTGCCCACCTTTCTTGGAATCCTACATTGCAAACCTCCTAAGAATCTTTTCTATGTAGCTGGCTTAGAACAAAGCTATCATTTTGTTCTTCCTATCCCGAAAGATCTAGATACCGAGAACAAAATTAGCTTTACCCAAGTCCTTCATATCAAACTGCTTGGTCAACCATAACTTGACCGATGACAATGGCCCAACGTCATTGTCAATTAGCAGAATGTCATCTACATAGAGCAGTAGAAAAATCACCTTCCCATCCTTAATGTGTTTGTAAACATATGGCTCATCCATATTTTGTGAGAACCCATAAGTCTTAATCACCTGATCAAATCTTATGTTCCAAGAATGTAAAGCCTACTTAAGTCCATAAATTGACTTTAGTAGCTTAGAAATCTTACCCTATTGCCTTGATCTTGAATCCGTCTAGTTGTTTTATATAAATGGACTCATCAAAATAGCCATTTAGAAAAGCTATCTTGACATCTATCTACCAAATCTCGTAATCGAGAACGGCAGCTATGAATAAGAGAATCTTGATGGACTTAAGCATGGCTACAGGCGAAAAGGTTTCCTTGTAATCGATTCCTTCCTTTTGCGTATAACCCTTAGTTACCAGTCTAGCCTTAAAGGTTTTGACCTTTCCATCCACTTCTCTTTTTCTCTTGTAGATCCACTTGCACCCTATTAGTTTTACCCCTTCAAGAATATCCACAAGCTCCCAGACTTGATTAGTCTCCTTAGACTTCATCTCTGTGTTCATGGCCTCTGTCTAGAGTTTTGAATCAACATCATCTATAGCCTCTACGTAAGTATAAGTATCCCTGTCATGTTCATCCGGTTCAGCCAAGAAGGCCTCCCCATTGAACATATACCACTCGGGTTGATGCCCGATCCTTCCACTATGTTGAAGCCTCTTAGGTTGTTGTTCGGCTTCGTTTGGTCTTTCTACACTGATCAGAACAGTTTCATTTGGAACCTCCAGAGTGATTGGATCACTCCTTAACTCCTCAAGCACTACTTTGCTTCGAGGCTTAAAGTCGTCCATGTAACTCTCCTCAAGGAAAGTTGTATTAGTTGAAACCACGACTTTATTTTCCCTTAGGTTATAGAAATAACCTCCTTTAGTCATTTTTGGATATCCTACAAACACGCAAACTTCCGAACATGCTTCCAACTTATTTGCATCCTTAAACAAGACATGAGCCGAACATCCCCATATGCAAATATGGTTTAAGGATGTCTTCTTGCACGTCCACAACTCGTGAGGAATTTTAAGGTCCAATTTTGAAGACACGTTGTTCAAAAGATAACATGCGGTTTGTAGTGCATATCCCAAAAAAAAATAAAGGCAATGATGAATAACTCATCATGGACCTAACCACGTCCAATAAAGTCTTATTTCTTCTCTCCGCCACGCCATTCTGCTGTAGAGTGCCTAGCGCAGTCAAATGGGATAAAATCTCATTCTCTAATAAGTGTCCTAAGAACTTATCAGAAAGGTACTCACCACCTTGATTAGATCGAAGTGCCTTTATGGGTCTACTCAATTGGGATAAAATCCCATTCCACTTAAGCACGAAACTCCCTAAACTTGTCATAAGTTTCGCTCTTGTGGTGCATTAGGTACACATAGCTATACCTTGAGTGATCATCAATAAAAGTGACGAAATACTCATACTCTCCTCGTACTTGGATGTTCATCGATCCACAAACATCACTATGCACAAGTTCTAGAACCCCTTCAGCCCTATTGCCCTTAGACCCGAATGGTCTTTTAGTCATTTTACCCTCCAAACAAGATTCACATTGAGGTATAGATTCCACCTTTAAGTGATTTAAACATCCATGCCTTACTAACCTTTGTATCCTGTTCGGGTTGATGTGACCAAGGCGCAAATACCAAAGATAAGTCTTATTAGAGTGAGAAGTCTTAAGTCTTTTAGAGTTATTATCATTTATCTTAGCATTAAGCAGTAAGTCCATCTTAAGTTTGATAAAATATAGATTATTTTGCGTCCATCCAAAACAGATAATAGATTTGTTTTTACAAATCACCACTTTATTATTAAAAGAAACCAAATAGGAGTCTTTAAATAAACAAACTACAGGAATTAAATTCCTCTTAAATTTAGGAACATAAAAACAATCTCGTAAAATTATAATTATCAAAATAAAGATGAACGTCTCCCACTACTTCCGCTAAGATCAAGGATCCATCGCCCATCCAAAGCGTGAAGTCTTTATGAAGCAGACTTCTCATTTCTATGAACCCCTGTAGAGAAACACAAACATGATTAGTTGCTTCAGAATTTATGACCTAAATATCACTAGATTCCTCAACCAAATATGTTTCTAAATACAAAAGATCACACCTATCTCATTTGAAAAGGAAGTCCTTTCAATGCTTCTTTATATGCCCGACCTTCCCGTAGAAGAAGCACTTAAGCTTCTCCGGGTTCATCTTCTTCTTCTTCTTCTTGCTCTTGCTGTTAGCCGGAATAGAAGACTTCTCATTTTTGGCTCGTTGCTTCTTTCCATTCCCAAGGTTAGGATTGGCACTAGAAGCGGCTACCATGTTGGTCTCACCACTCGCAGGAGACTTCCTGATCAGCAGTTTAAACTCCTGTAACTATTTCATTAATTCTGTTAAGGTCATATCCAGCCTATTGCTCAAATTAAAAGTAACTCTAAACGGAATAAATTCCTTGACAGAGTCTCAAAGACCATAGTCATTTGAGTTTTAGCATTGATGTCGGCTTCATTGGTTTGTGCCTCAGCGAGGTAACCAATGACCAACATCATGTGCTCCTTTATAGATGTTCCAAGTCTTTGCTTACAATTCAAAAGTTTCTAAAGCGCCCCTTGCCGCTTTGTTAGGGCCTGGCCTCTAATCATGTCTTCTAGATTATCCAAGATCTGCTGAACAGTCTCATAATCCTCATGTTGAGCCTCAGCACATTATTCATGCTAGCCATAATATAGCAGCAGGCCTGATCGTTTGTATTTTTTCAACGATCATACGTTTGGAATTGCTCATTAGTGGAGTCTCCCATAGGCTTGGGAGGACAAGGGGTTGTCAGCACGAATTTTAGTTTCTCAAAGGAGAGGACGATATCTAAGCTCCGTTTCCAATCATTATAATTCTCTCCGGTTAATAGGTTTTTATCAAGTATCAAAGATAAAGCGTTTTTATACATTTTTAATCTAAAATAAAGAATCATATACCAAACATATCATAATAATTTAGTAAGATAACGCAATTATGTAAAAACATACAAATTTGTCTATGTGTCAAAACCTTGAAAATATCACAACCTTACAACGATAATTCCCAACTCAGAATTCAACAAACTCCTAGGGGAGTCATGCCAAATTCAATCAGAAAAACGGATCCCCTCCTGATTAATATATGCCATCCAGGACCCGTATGATCCAACATATACTAATAATCGTTTCTTTAGCCATTAATTTTATTAACAGAGCTCCTAGGGGAGGTTAGTAATAAAATTAATATGAGTGTATAACCATCGTTTCAATATTTTACCCATAATTTATAATCACCACCTAGGGCTGTGAACCATAAATCATGTTAAAATACCTTATCCTCTAGGAGATCCAACCTAGTACATGATAGAAATCCCTTCCAAAGGGTCGGGACCACTATGTTCTTCCTATGGACCAATGATGGAGGCCTCAAATCTTTTCTTCGAAAACTTTCTCTCACTCAATCTTTTGAAATTAAGATTTTATGTTAAAAAACATGCATGAACAATTTTAATATAAGCGGCACTCCCTATTCTATATAACATGTTATGAATATACATGGCAAAACATATTATAATGCAGACAAGCAAAGCAATCAAGCAAAACTACAAACAAAATAATAATAAATAACCGTAATATTATGGTTTCACCCTAGAGAATAAAAAACAAAGATTACAAGAGAATAATGGAAACATACTATTGATTCTTCATCCTTGAATCCTCAAGTTGTATCATTCTTTATGTAATCCCCATCTTTAACTCTTCAATCCCGTATGAATTAAATACTCTAAATTTCTAGTCATATCTAAATTTTAATGTCTCTCAAAATTGTCCCAAAAATTTAAAACTACATCAAAAATTACACATTTTTGGAATAATTTTTTAGCTCTCCGCCGACAAGCCGATCTGGTGATCGGCCTACCGGTTATGACCCATCAGCCTGCCAATCTTCACAGATCGGCCTGTCGAACCAGAAGTTCGACCTACTGCCAGAGCCACTTAATTTCTGCCCCGCTGTTGGCCTACCAAACCTCACGTTCGGCCTGCCGATCTACGACCATCGGCCTATCGAACTAGAGGGTTCGGCATGCCAATCGAGCAGAAATCACCCTTTCTAGAAAATACAATTTTTAATTCAATTCATCAATTTTATTTTCAACAATTCAAAAACATAAAATTAGAGACTCAAGAAATACCTAGGAACACTATCATCTGTCTTCTAAATCCATCTTCTCCGAATGATTGTTTAATTATAAAATTCTTACAAATTTAAAATTAAATAATAATTCATAGACGGAGATGATAGTCCGCCATCTAATTACATGAAAAACCTAGATACATACTCTAACATTTAAAAAACCATAACTGGTATAAATTAATTAAATAATAAATAATTAAATAATAATTTAATCAACCCTAATTAATTAATAAATATTCACCATATAAACCATGACAACATATAATATTATATAGAACCGAGAGTGCCAACTCTCTATAAAATTAAATTCAAGCATATGAGAGATCGAGATCACATTATTTACACATATAACATGATCACAAACTCGTAAATTTACGTAAAAACCATGGCTTTGATACCAATTGTTGAAAAAATAGTACGCAGCAAAATTTTTAAATCAAAGTATTTTTCAAAACATAAGTTTAACACACTATATGTAAAATTAACCAAATCTTACTAACCTTTGAATATCGAACAACTCCTACAATCCGTGAATAGAAGTAACGTTCCAAAAGAGCCTCAACCAACTAGTCTTCTTTGCTATTCTTTATCCACAATCGGAGTAAGTGAGGGCTAACACATACAGCTTTTCCTCCAGCCGACTTTCCTTCCTACCAATTGAGAGAACCCAAAGCTAGTGTTCGTGATTTACGAACAAGAGCTATTAGGGAGTTTCAGAATCTCACTGTCAGAGTTTCACTCTTAATCTTTTAACTAATCTAAATAATAATGAGACTCACTCCCTTTTTATAAAAGTTGGGTCTAGGAGTTAGTCTTTATCAGATAATACCTTAAAATTTGAATCAAAATCAAATTCGAATCAATACCTAATGAAATCCGCGTAAAAACATGTAATCTTTTTATCGCACGGTCGGCATGTCGATCTGTCTAACCGGCATACCGAACTTGCCCCGTCAGCAGGCCGAACCTGAGGATCGACATTTCGAACTGTCGATAAAAATCTCAGCGAATCTTTTATTTTTCACCCAAGATTCTATAGGATAAAGTCTCAATTTTAATTCAAATAATCCAATAAAGAAGTTATCTAATTAAAATAACTTTATCTAGATAATCTCTAGGAAAATAAATGAATTCCTAATAATTCAACAAATTTGTCTTGAATTAATTCAAAATTAATCCAACCAATAAACAGACATGAATTATCTGATCCCGATAATTCAACAAGTTTATCTTGAATCAATTTTGTCACAAAATTGATTCAACCGATAAATAGACATGAATTATTCGATTCTTCCAAATTTTAGCCAATTTGATAAATCTGACATAAGTTACAAATTATTGAAAAAACATGTTGTACCATTACAGGATTTTTGTGAACTAGCAAAGAGGACCTGATAAACATATATAATTCTAGCTTTCGATAATTATGAAACCCAATATCCCATACATACATTTCATAATTATCAACTCTAGCACTACTCCACTAAAAGCTTAGAGCTGCACTCTCGAACTATATAAAATTACGAAGCTCGTATAACTAAATCTCCATGACATATCATAGTGTATCGTATCCCTATAGGATTATCTATAATCGGCTTAAGGACAAATTCTGTTTTACCTTCTTGATTATTTTTATCTTGCGTTCCATTATCTCACCATCGGAAAACTTATCATCCAAAAACAGTATACCATTCGGCTACACCTATGTATCCAAATGATTGAGCGCTCTAGTTTTTCAATTACAGGATAACGCATATAAGAAGATATCACTACTCCTAAAGAGAAGCTATGTATTCCATATCTATGAATAACAGATTTTCGCTATCAAGAGTCATGCCTCCAACGTACCGGCATCCGTATCACTATTAAAATGTAGGTGTCATCTTTTGGTATATCAAAAGACACAAGTCAAGACAATGGGCCCACTATTCATCTCATGATTAATATACAATACAAATAATTGTCTAAAGTGAATCAATTTAATGAGACAAAATTATTAATCCAAATCAATTCATTTTATATTCCGATCCAACACATTGTCACCTATGACTATATGGGCATCCGTATCACTATTAAAATGTAGGTGTCACCCTTTGATATATCAAAAGACACAAGTCAAGACAATTGGCCCACTATTCATCTCAAAATTAATATACAATATAAATAATTGTCTAAAGTGAATCGATTTGACAAGACAAAATTATTAATTCAAATCAGTTCATTTTATATCCCGATCCAACACATTGTTACCTATGACTATGTGGGCATCCGTATCACTATTAAAATGTGGGTGTCACCCTTTGGTATATCAAAAGACACAAGTCAAGACAATGAGCCTACTATTCATTTCAAGATTAATATACAATACAAATAATTGTCTAAAGTGAATCGATTTGACGAGACAAAATTATTAATCCAAATCAATTCATTTTATATCCCGATCCAACACATTGTCACTTATGACTATGTGCTAATGTTTCTATTCGTGGAGTCCACCTCTGATGGTCAAGACAAACCATCTCCCAATAGGGATATAGACAACATAAAAATTTTTACATGAATAAAGCACCCAACTTTATTCCCTTGATTGCGGATCTTATGTTTTAAACCGTCACCTTAAGAATCGTGTCTTCTGTATAATCTGTCAATCATACGTCCAATTCTTAAAGGTTTAGACCGCAATCTCAGACTATTGTTTGCTTAACATATATTCAACAAATATGAATATAAAGAGGACAAAATTTAGTGTATAAATAATAAATATATTCTTTATTAATAAAAATGTCTCCAAAAATATATTATATTTTTAGGCCTTAGGACATACACGTCTAACAAAGGTGACATACTGACTTTGTGATCTTATGTTTTAAACCGTCACCTTAAGAATCGTATCTTCTGCATAATCTGTCCATCGTATTCCCAATTCGTAAAGGTTTAAACACAATCTCAGACTATTATTTGCTTAACATATATTCAACAAATATGAACGTAAAGAGGACAAATTTTGGTATATAAATAATAAATAAATTCTTTATTGATAAAAATGTCTCCAAAAACATATTACATTTTTTTGCCTTAGGGTATACACATCTAACAAGGGTAACATCCTAACTTTATGATGGTACGCATACCGGTATATTGGAGACATGACTCATGATAGCGTAAACATGTTATTCATAAATATGAAATCCATAGCTTCATTAATGGAGTCAATGATATTATCTTATATGTGTTATCTTGTAATTAGAAAACTAGAGCGCTTAACTATTTAGACGCATAGGTATAAACGAATGGTATACTGTCATTGGATGGTAAGTTTTCTAATGATGAGATAACAAAACATAAGATAAAATAATCGAAAAGGTAAGATAAAATTTATCCTTAAGCCAATTATGAATATCCTATAAGGATACAACGTATTATGATATGTCTTGGACACTTTGCTAATTTGGAGCTTCGTAATTTTGTATAGTTCGTGAGTGTAGCTCTAAGCTTTTAGTGGAGTAGTGTTAGAGTTGATAATTATAAAATGTATATCTGAGATATTATATTTTATAATTATCGGAGCTTAAATTATATAAATCCATTAGGTTCCTTTGCTAGCTCATAATAAATTCTGTAACGATACAATGTGCTTTTCTAATAAATTGGTAACTTATGTTAAATTTTTAGATTAGTTGAAATTTGATAGGATCAGATAATTCATGTCATGTTATCGATTGAATTAATTTTTGTAAATTAATTCAAGATAAACTTGTTGAATAATTGAGAATATCTATTTTCCTAGAGATTATCTAGATATGACTATTTTAATCATATAACTTATATATTGGGTTATTTGAATTAAAACTAAGGCTCTATCTAAAAAATCTCGAATAGAAAATAAAAGATTCTTAGGGATCATATTATCGTAAGTTCAATAAGCCGATCAGTTAGTTCGACTTGCTAATAGAGCAAGTTTGACAGGTCGATCTATTAGTTTAGCCTGCCGATCTAACGATAATTTGATCACGCGTTTTTTGTGTGATTTTATCAAAAGTTGATCTAGATTCGAATTTTTGAGACCTTATCTGATAATGACCAACCTTAGGTCTGAACTTTATAAATAGAGAGTGAGTTTTCTCAGTAATTTAGATCAATTGAGAACTAAAGTGTGAATACTCTAGTGTTAGATACTCTAAAACTCCTTGAGAACTTTTGTTTACAATCATGAACCTTTACTCTAGGTCTTCTCAATTAGTTAGAAGGAGAGTCACTGGTGGAAGAGCTGTACGATGTATACCTATACACACTCCGATCGTAGACAAAGAATAACAAAGAAGACCAGTTGGTTAAGACTCTTCTAGAACATTCTTCTCTTCATAGATTTGAGGAGCTCTTTAGCATACAAAGGTTAGTAAGATCTGATTAATTTATGTATATAGCATGTCAAAATTATGTTTTAGAAAATACTTTAATTTAATTTTTTTTAAAATTCCTCCACGTACTTGTTTTCCAACACCAGTGGTAGAGTCAGCCTTTTACTTTAGTCGGACCAGCTATTGACAATTTTATGCTATGAAAAAAAAACCCTATCAATAGGGCTTTTTCATAAAATATTAGATTTTATAAGAACAATATCTATTTTGCATATCTTTTTCATATGATTTTATTCAGAGAATGTTTTAGAAACATGCACTCACAAAAATGATACCTTGCGATATTTTTTTTTTCATTTTTATACTTTGTATTTTGAGAATATAAAAAATCATACCTTATATTCTAGATTGAATCCCATTTATACTTTTAGATTTTGAAAGTATATTTGTTTCTTAGTTTTTTCCTGTCACCTGTCAATACTATATTTAACTGCAAAACATATTTAATAGCTTTGATAAAATAAAATGAAATGGAAAAGATAAAAATAAAAAATGTAAAAAAATATTTAGGTCTTATTTATTGTCCAAATTAACATTTGATCAAAGAAAGTTGAAATGCATTGTATAAATATGATTTTATCTAAAATATTAGGAATCATAAAATATATTATAATAGCTCATGAGTTAAAAATAAGTAAAGCAATTTATTTAAAAAATAAAAAAGTTAAGCTCATCTCCAATAAAAATATAAATGCCAATACTATATTTTCCACCAAAAAGTGTGAAAATAGCACATTTGTTGGCCTATTTTATTTTGTGCTTTAATATATAATTTTATTTCTAATGTTATAGTGACCTTTTGCCATAATTCTTAAGCCTTAAAAGTAGTAAAAAAAAACCTCCAATATTAAAATACTATGAATGCAACAATGTTATAATAATTAAAAGAAAAAGTTAATGTAATCAAGCAAGTGAAATAAAATATCAAATTCGCCATATATCAAACTTGGAGCCAAATTTACTACCAAATTTAGCATATGACAAATTTGGCATAAAAATGTCATGGTATTGGAGAGTGTTTTTTACACTCAAATGTCAAAATTTGACATTGACACAACATTACAGCATTGTGTTGAAGATGTTCTAAAAGTCATTGGGGACATATATGAAAATATAAAATCTCAGTAGGAGAAAAATAAAAGAGATGTAAAAATTTAAAGGGTCAAATTTTAATTTTTTTAAAAGTGAGTGGGGGAGGGAACCCCACTCGGCCTCACATACCTCCATCACTGGCCCCATCAAAGGTGTTAACAAATGCACATGTTACAATCGTGACACACTTCCATAAATGCCCACACTAAAGTGTCTAGAAGTTGAGCGAGGCGTGATCCTCCACTCAAAGGTAGCTTTGTCATTGGCTGCCACATGCCAATTTTCATCTTTTTTCAACAGATTCTTGATGAAAGGACTTTAAAAGACAAATTTATATATCCAATACTAGTTGTGGGATGTTGACCAAAATGAGATTCGCTTTTAAATTCGAGGATAAAAGTTAAAATCAACCTATTTTTACATTTATATGTTAAGAAAGCAGAAACCTCAACTTAGGTTGTCTCCTCTCAAACTCACACTCTTATTCTCTCTCTTTCTCATTTTTGTTTCTATCTCTACTTCGTAGTTCTCTCCTTCTCTCGCCTAACAAATTTAATGACCAATAACATACCTAAAAGTCTAACACGACCATAAGTCGAGCTTGCAAAGGTGATGAAATAATTCCGTATCCTGAGCTAGGGACATGGCGAGAATGGCGAGGGCAATCTTTGCTTCAATATTAAATACTATTAAAATAATAATACATATTATATATTTTTTTTAAAATTATATTTGGCATTGACCCCCTAATCTTGATATTGATATATATATATATATATATATATATATTGTTGAATTATTTTTGTTTTTAGAAAAGGTTAACTTGGATTTAATTTAGATAGAATGTAAATTTTTGTTTCTAAGTAATTGAAAAAACATCATAGAGAGGATTGAGAGGATATGGGAAGGAACCCCAACAGATTGGGTTCCCAACTCCGCCTTTGCCTTTTTTTAGTGGGGATAGGGATAGTTTTGGGTGGTGGGCATGGGAAAGAAAAGCGTTTCATGTCCTTGTGTCACAACCGGCGAACACGGCGGCGATTAATTAAGAATTAAGTGAAAATCAAAGGAAGATTAAACCAGGATTAAGGAAAAACTAAACAATAGAAATTTACCAAAACTAAATCGGCTCGTAAATAACATCATTATAATCAAAACATTGATGCGTGTACAAGACTTGAAATCTATAAATAATAATATAGTCCCATTACCAACATCGAAAACGACAACATCAGGACAATTTGCATAGAACAAACTATGTACAATAGATACAGTTAAATACCAAACTTCATTGAAAACATCATACACAGCTCAAGGCACAGTCTTAAACATGATTGGTTCCACAAAACCTGGGGGGAAAATTTTACAACAGAAAACTGTGAGCGAAAGACTCAATAGGATTTTATTTCAAAACACACTGTTCAAAAGAATTACAGAGACAGATAAAAGAAATAATCATAAACACATTTATAGGAATTAATCATATAATTTATTGAAAATTATAAATAGTAATAGAACACTTACTTTCAAACGGTAACGTAAATTGTAAACATAACTTGAAAATCTGTTAACACCACTGTTGTTGCCTAGATCAGGTTGTTAGGACTTGTACCCTAGAACGCCCTCTACACAACCTGAATTCTGAGGCACTCAGTGGACAAGAACCAAGGTTTTAACGGGAGCTCGATGGACAAGTATCGACATCCAAAGTTAAAACACAAATATCAAATATAACATAAACAAATGATGGAAGCTCGGTGCAGACAAGTACCGAGGTTCTATCTTATTTTTAAATTCTTTTGAAACATATTTTCAATATCATGAAAATATTAAAAATACAAAGGTTTAAACAATAACTTAAATTTCATATTTTCAAATTACTTTTGAAAAATAGAATAGAAATAATGTTTAAGAATAACCTTTAGCCAAAACAATCTTTAAAACGTGGCTGCCAATGAAAGGGTAGAAGAATCTTACTTTGGTACCAATACCATTAGCTCTAACACGGAACACAATGTAAGCTCCGTTAATGCTTTCAAATCTTAAAACGTACTTTGAAAGCAGAATAAAACTCAAATAAAGTCTTTACAAGCATCAACATACCAATTCAACCGTTAGTGATGCACAATTTTTAAACACATGATGCAACTATGCTCTGAAGTACTTTTAAAACAAATGCAATTCTGGTCTAGAATAGTTGAAAGTATTCTTTTAAAGAGACAACACAATTTTATAGAAAAAAAAAAAAGGTCAGAATTTTACAAAACTAGAAAATTTGTCTGGCCTGCTGCCTTGTAGAACCGGCCTAGACAATCCAACCTACCGATGCTCTGCACCGGCCTGCTTGTCTGGGGCTGGCCTGACTGGCCTGCCGGTTTGTTGCAACATTGAGAATTTCCAGTTCTGTCCAACCGACTCCAATCGAGTCTCAACTCGATATCCCACTTCCAAAATAGTTTATAGGGCATGTAAAACGCAAAGAAACCACAGAAAACAATTGTTAAACACGTGCAAACCTTTTACCTCAATTTTTAACACCAAAGTCACAAATTAAAGTCTTCAATCAAAACTTGAAAGATAACCAAACTTAAAACACTTTTTAATCCGAAAATCAAAACTGCAAACCTTGAATCCTCAACATGCATCAACTCAAACATTGCTAAATATGCTCATATTATAAGATCATAAACCCAACAAACTAAAACTTAACAATTTTTATATTAGATCTAAAATTACAAAAAACTCTTGAAATAACATTTACATGCTTCAAAAAAGTTAAAACCCATATCAAATCACAAGAATGAAAACACAATTTTTCCCTTCAAGGCTTGGATCAAAACAGAGAAGGAGTTCCAAATTAGGGTTTAAGACACCAACCTCAAAATCTTGTATAAAACGTGATGGCTTTGCTTATAGAATTCCTTGTATCTTGAATTGATGATGCGAGACCTAAGAGAAAAAGGAAAACTTTTTGTGTTTCTTTTGAATGTTAGAACTGAGTTGAAAAGCAAAATAGAGAAAGAGAGAGAAAGACGAGAATGAGGGAGGAAGAAAAAAAAAAGTGTAATGGCATTTTTGTAAATAAAGGAAAAATCATTTTCATGAGAGTAATTTGACAAGGCTGTGTAAAATCAATATTTTTAACATTTTTGCCAGTATTTGTTTAAATGCTTCTAAAATTACAATTATACAAATGCAAATTAAAATTACAATTCAGTTAAAACTTGGCATATTAATTAATCAAATTAAGCATTATCAATATTGTTCAAAATTGGCGGGCGCTACAACCCGTTCCACAATATTTCCATCTCTGTCTTTAAGTACGGCTCTAGACTTATTCACCCCAAAATGTTGCTCGCCCAAAACATTCCGGCGGAGCCCGACCGTTGACTTGATCCCTACATGTATCATAATTCACCTTTTTATTTAATATTAGATAGTAGTTGTTGTTGTTGGGAAGATCAATTAATGTCTTGGTTTTGTTGACTTTGGTCAACGGCTGCCAAGAATGCTTAACCTTTTTCTATTTACCGAGGCATATCACCCTCAGAGCCTCAATTAATCTTTTTAAAAAATGAATCTTAAGAAAGTCAAAGTCAAATCTTGTAGTCTGGTCAATCATCACCAATATCACATTTTTGTCCGTTTCCTCAAATTAATATTCTAAAACTAATCTTGTTATCGAAAGGTTTTGTAAAATAAATATGTTGTTTATATTAAGATTTAAAGAAAAAACATTCGAAAAGACTCCTTTGCCCATTTTCTTATACAAGTCACAAAACATCCCTTGTTCTTGTTAAATTAGTAAAAACAAAAACAAAAACAAAAAAAGAAACTCAAAAGACTCCTTTGCCCATTTTCTTTTACAAATGACAAAATATCCCTTGTTTTGTTAAATTAGTGAAAAAATTAACCTTATTTAAATTTACAAAAATATCAAGTTACCCTCACTAGAATGTAGTAAATATGTTTTCAGAGTCATTGAATATTATTTTAAACCTTTCTTAAAATAAATTATTTAAAAAGATAAATAATCACTGTTTCAAAAGAGAAAACAATTATCTGAATATTTTTGTCTATCTCATTGCCCTGTGAAATTTTCAATTACAATACTAATTACAAATCTTTATGATAATGCATTTTATAATTGCTAATGACTTATAGTATTTATAGTATTTTTTATTGTTGTTATAAAAAAGAGTAACCCAGGAATTAAAGGACTTGCATTATATTATAATTTTCAAAACAAAAATATAAGATAATGGACCATGTCTATGTTAAAATATAATTCTATATTATAATATAATTATATTGTTATGTAAATTTATCAATAATTACTTTTAAGTATTATAATCACAGTTAAAATGAGGATATCAACATATTATTTTGAAAAGTATAACTCCTTTGGACTAATCAAAATTATTTTTGAAATTCGCAAGGGAAAACTTAAGTTATATTGTTTTGTAAATTTATCAATAATTAATTTTTCTCTATTTTACTATTGTTCTGCTTGTTTGAAAGTTCAAGGATAAGGAGGAAAATGAAAAAAAAAAATGGAGAAACAATATGTCCAAAATCTATGTAACATTGCACTTCTTTTGTTTTAAGTTTTCTTTATCTTAATGAAGTTGATTTAACTACAATGAAGAATCTTTCTTTAATTGATGTTTACATTTTTGCATTTGTCGGATTATTATCATTTTTTGAATGATTTGTACTATTAAGTAGATAATATATATGGTCGAGGCTTGTTCATACTATAAAGGAAGAAAGAGTTGAGTTGATGTGATTGAGTTTGAGACCTAATCTACATTTGATGGGTTTAACTTAAAAAAAGAAAAGAAAAGGAAAAACAAAAAAGCAACTGATTGTCAAGTTTTTGGAAAACGTCTAGGGAAGTGCCTGATTGAAGCAAGTTTTGGACTTGTTAGGAAGAAGGTAGGGTGAATGCTTGTGTTTTTATTTAGCTTGATGATTACGAGTTTGAATCTTTTTGATATAATGAGAAAAAAAAATAATGAAGTAATTTCTTGAGAAATTGAGTTTGATTCTTTTTTTTTTTTTGAGAGAGAGAGACGAGAAGTGAATCATCGGATCTGCTACGATGAGAGAGAAGCAAAACCGGTAGGCATCCATTTTTTTGGAAACAACCAAACCCTAATTCTGCCGTTGCTTCTCTATGAGAGCAAGCCTCATTTAAAGCAAATGAGCATCTCTGTAGAGCATTTCCTTTGGAGGTTGATTCCTAACCCATCAACTCTGCATACTGATCACATGAAGGATCTAGTAGAAAAAAATGGTATGCCTCTGCAGTAATATTGCAACAACAGATATAGATGGAATCCTTTGCCTTGACTCTTCCATAAGTTTGATTCCTTTTGATGGATTCATTTGTTTCTCCCTTTTGTAGAGAGAAAAAAAAATCTAATTTGAATGCTTAGTTGTTTCTAAGGTATGATAGAATTTGCCCCCTTTTTGATTTTGTGCTCTAGAACTTGCTTATTTTACAATAAGCGTACCTCATCATATCCGATGCAAATCCAACGGTTATCGTAAAATTTTCCACCAGTGGGGAATTTTACCGCACTCCACCATAGTTTCTCTTTCTCTTTGTCTCTTTTTTTTCAATGACCTAAGTTAGGCCATATATTTATAGAAGCTGCTTAGGCTACCCGTTATTTGACAATTTATTCTTTTAATATATATGATAAACTTATTTAGTTGGAAGATATGGAAACTGTTATATATGTTTTTATCAAAAATTGCATGTCACAAAAATTCAAAATAGAGGAGACGTATTTGTAAATCTCAAAAAGTAGTCTCTCCTAAGTCTTGTTACCAATATTGGATACCGTGGCAGGACCGGAAAAAAAAAAGAGACGTGCATTAGGATGAAAATCGAATACGCCATAATACAAAACTAGAAGCTTTTTGGAGATTTTGACTTTCTCATTTGCATGGCCAACTTGCACTATCTCTTTCTTCTTTTTCTTCTTTTAAATTTGAAAACTTCCATTTCAAATAAAAAAATCGAAAAAAAATTGAAAACTCATGTTGGTTGACTCCAGACTAAGTATGTCGATCAAAAGCACGTTTAATTTCTTCTTGAGCTCATCTATAAAAACTTGACTCCCCCTTTAAAAAAAGATTGACTCGATTTCTGGTTGTATATAGTTGCAACTTTTTATTGGACCAATTTGATTTTTAGTGGTTCCTGTTGGGTCTTTAACTTTTGATACTTTCCAAATTAATAATGATAGCTAAAAATAAAATAAAATTTTATATTCTAATTATTTCTTTGTATAGTGATAGTAACATTTGTAATTAACAGTGTCATACCAAAATAGTGGCCGTAATCTATTGGCTACTTTCCATGAATTAGTGGTAGCTTAAGTTATGATAGATGCCCTTAAAGCATATGATATCCTGTAAATAATATATTTATAAATAAATAAAGTGAATTTATACATTATATTTGTGTGTATGTATTTTGAATACTTTATGAATATCGTTAAAATTTCAAAATTATCTATGCGAGCTTAGATATGTATATAAGTATTATATACAATAGGATAATATTTAAGGATGATAATTAAAATGATCAGTAACATGTGATTAATTATTATAATTAATTATTCGATTAAAGTATGAAATTTTTAATTGAGCGTTACTTGTGCAGGTCATTTCTATTAAGAATGAAACGGTTTTATTCGAACTGTTAATTTAGTGAGTCATTAAATAAGTGCATTGTACATAATGAGATTATGTAAGACTAGGATATGATACGATATAAACAACTAATAATTTTCGTTAAATGTAACAAGTTTTAATCACATCGACTGATAGTCATATATAAGAAGATCTTAATCCTGAATTATTAGCGTGCTTTTATTTATAGATTTATATATTTTAATTTACTCAACACTGATTTGAAAATCTAATCCTATTTTTTGTATTTTGGAGGCATAAAGAAAAAAGTAGCTGGAAATGTTAATATTACAAGATGAAATCTATTCCTTCTCTAATAAAAAGCAGATAAATACTTCTCTTAAGTATTAGTTGGGAGCTCAAGTAATAAGAGTACTTAATTTATGACTAAGTTCATGAATTTATTATTCATTAGAGAATCAATATCACTCAAGGATAAAGAAGTAATTAGAGAGGTTAATAAATCTTACTAAAACTCCTATCAAATCGCTCCCAGTAGATCGATGGCTCTGATACCAGAGTTGTCCAAGAGAATAACTAATTAACTAGGTTCAAAGAAGACTAAAAGCTCTAGAAGAGTAGAAATTATGACAGAGTTAGAAATTTATAAACTAAAATCTATTACTTATATAATTTTACAACACATTCAGTAGGAGAAGTACAGAAGATAGCAATTCCAATCCAAACTTAGAAGATACAGCACACTCATGAATCTTACAGATGCACACAATTACTTAAAATTTAAAAATACAGAGACAATTTCTCGTAGTAGTCTCTTTTTCAAAGTTGTTCTGCTCTTAATGAGGAAAGGCCTTTTATAATGACTTCAGACCTAACAAAAGAGAGAGAGCGAGAAAGAGAGCCAGCTAGAGGTCACAAAGTTGATGCAAAAAGTGCAATGGACCGAAAAGGAAGGTGGGTTGGAAAGGACACTTTATCTTGTTTTAATAAAGTATCCTTATCTCTTCATTATTGGACTAACAAAGGAAGGTGGGTAGGAAAGGACACCTTTTTAATAAAGTAAACTTATCTCTTTATTATTACATTTTGTTTGGTTCCTGAGAGTAGCCTGCCAAGTGGCTCCTTAGATAGGAAGGTGGCTTCCAGTCATCATCACTATCTGTTTCTGTCTTTACTCTAGTCATGTCTTCATCCTCATTTGAAGTGATTAACTGTTTTAGCTTTTCCTTTTCTTGGCTGGAGAGAGGCTTTTTAGCCAAAGTGTCAATAATGTTGGATACTAATTGAGCATCCTCTTTTTGGATTTCTACCCTAAGATCTATTGAGGGCTGAAAAACTATTATTTTAATCTTCTCTTTTAACAAATGAGAGAAGTTGAATTTTTTCCACCATTTACTAGAAAATGTTCTAGATACAAAGGGAACAATTAATTTATTTCTGGTTGAATGGTTTTCAATTTCATAGTCCCAACTAAGAATCCATAGAACTTCGTAAAGAACCATAAACATTAGTTAGGAGTCGTCAGAACTAGGTAAATTGGTTTTATTTTCTTTCTGAAAAAGTCCTAATCCCTTTTGAACCCCTTCAGGAAATAAACCAGGATTAATACTTATTAAGGCAAAGAACTGTTTAAACCAGTTTGGAAAATGCTGATTGTAATATTTTCCCTCAGTTTTAAAGCTGCAAAACCATGTATGCTTTCCTGATTTGTTTTGCTAAGATAATACATTTTCCCAAGCCTCAATATAATCATAGTAATTATATGATTTGGGGTAGCCATTAGCAGTCGATAAGTAAACCCTTTGATGAGGGCTTTTATCCTAGTCCTCTAATGTTAATACATTATGAATTCGTATGACTGAATAAGCTATTTTTGAATTATTTCTCATTGTATGAGAGAAGGAGGCTGAATAAGTCTCTGTTAAAATTAATTCATACCAGTCCTTTGATTTAGGGTACATGTTAGGAGCTAGGTGAAAAGGCAAGTGCTCACTAACAATATCTTTCATGGACCTTTTAAGGTCAGTATTTTCTAAAACTAGAATTCTTTTCTGTCCAATTAACTTAAAATCGTCTTCTGATTGAGAAGACTTTATCTTTACCGGATTATTTGAGGAGGAGGCTGGACTCGTTCGTTGTCTTCTCCAGGCCTTGTAGATATTCATGAGTTAAAAGGTCAGGCAAATAATTAGTTTCTCCTATTATGTGCTCAATATCAAAATCAAAGATTGCCAGTATTGACTGCCATCTAGCAAAAATTTGTTTAGATGCTAGGTTTTTAACATCCTTTTCTAGAACGGACTTAGTAGCCTTACAATCTATTCTTAATAAGAATTTTTTACTTAATAAGTCATCTTGAAATTTTGAGATGACTAGAACTATGGCTAACACTTCTTTTTTTATAGTCGGATAAATTTTTTGTGTAGAATTGCATAGTCCTGAGATAAACCTAATTAAGGTTTCTTTGTTATTCTTCTCTTGTTTTAATATCCCTCCATAACCTAATTCAGAGGCGTCTGTTTTCACAATTTTGTAAGCCTCTAGATCAGGAAGAGCTAGACAGGGTATTTCTTTAACCCTAGATTTTATTTTCTGTGCTGCTTTAGTACAATTTTCATTTCACTGTGGGGGATTCTTTTTAAGCCTTTCAAATAAGGGCTTGGAATCTTTAGCTAAATCTTCATAGAAGTCTACGATATAATGAAGACTTCCCAAAAACCTTTGCAGTTGTTTTTTATCTTTTATTTCATCAGAAAACTTTTCTACAAAGGTTATTGTTCTATCGATTGGACTAATAAGTCCTTGTTGGATATTGTATCCCAAAAATCTTACCTCTGTTTGAAAGATTTTCATCTTTTTAACCGAGACCATAGGACCCATTTTCTTTATGATATCAAAGAATATATTTAAATGCTTCCAGTGTTGATCAATATTTTCAGAAAATATCAAGATATCATCAATATATGTAATAATAAAATCTGTCTATGGATTAAAAATGTCATTCATAATTTTTTGAAATTCTGATGGAGCATTTTTAAGCCCAAATGGCATTACATTTCATTCAAAATGTCCAAATGGTACTGTAAATGTCGTTTTATATTTATCTTCATCAGCTATCTAGATTTGCCAATAGCCGCTTTTTAAATCAAATTTGAAAAACACAGTGGCTTTATGAAGCCTGTCTAATAAATCCTTCTTATTAAGTATTGGATATTTTATTCAACGCAACACTCTATTTAGAAGCTTATAATTAATTACTAATCTAGGAACACCCTTTTCTAATTCTACTGTATTTTTCACATAGAATGCATGGTAGGACCATGGACTAGAACTTTTTCTAATAAGTCCTTTTGCTAATAAATCTTCTATTTCTTTTTTACAGATGGTCAGATGTCTTTCATTCATCTGTATTGGTCTAGCCTTTGTGGGGATCAATGATTCTTGGAAATCTGGCTCATATGGTAAATTGACCACATGCCTTTTCCTATGCCAAAATGCATCCCTTTTCTAATTTTTCTTGAAAATTTTTTATTTTTACAAGATTTTGAGGTAACTCTATTTTTTCTTTTATTATTTTGTAATTTATTTCTTGTTTTAAGAAAAATAAGAAGTTTTCTTTTTCTTCTATTTTTGCTTTGAGGTTATTAACCTCATGCCAGTCGAGTTTAGTGGAGAATTTTATTTTTATTTTTTTATTTTTTATTTCTACTATTATTCCTTCATGGGTTATCCTAAAAGGATATAGCAAACTCAAGAATGGAGTTCCCAAAATAACTAATTTGGAAATATCTTTGCTGAGTAAAAAGTTTGTGTTTAAACAAACTTTATCTAAACAAACTCTTACATCAGACAGTTTGTATTGTATGAGCATTCTTCCTCTGTTTGTTGTATTAAGCACTTGAGTTGTTTTTGAGAAATATATAGTGGAGACTATTCCTTCGCTGATACAATTAAGATCAGCTCCTGAATCTATTAGGGCTTCGACTTTAATTATATATTCTTTTCCAATAACAAGAGTGATTTTGCTATACCATTTTTGATTTATTATTCTGTTTATAGCATTGATAGACTGATTTTCCATTTTTTCTATGAGCTCATTAAGCTCTTCTTCTTCAGACTTCTCAAAGGATTCTTTGAAACTCATAAGCTCCAAAGTTTGAATTCGAATCTTTAATCTTTTTAATTCTTCTTTGGTTTCATTGACCTCTGCTTTTAGGTCTTGAATAGTTGGTTCTTTTTCAATTTTCTTTGTAATGATTCTTTTAAGAATCTCATTAAAAGAATATTGTTGATTCTTTTCCTGTAATTTCTTTTGAACCTGGGTTGAGGTTTCTTCGTTAACTCCTTCTTTTGTCAAGGCTATGTATTTTTGCAGAGCTTTACTCTTTTCTTCAGGATCTTCAAGTTTATCAATTATGTCTAAAATAAGACTTTCTTCCTTTGTTAGGACATTTATTCCTAACCTATTCATTTTGAGAATGGCTTCATAATGGTCACACTTGCAGTTAGTGTGATCTTCTTTATTATCTTCTAATGAATAATCTATTTGATTCATCTCTTTATCATCTTCGCTTTCGTCAGATTGACTGCTCGAGTCTGTGGTTTCCATGAAGTATTCCATTAGTTGCCTCTTTAAATTTTCTTCAATTTCTAATTCATTTATTTTTGCTTTGGTCCAGCACCTATTTGCATAGTGCCCGACCTTTCCACACTTATGACATATAAGGACTGATGAGTCCTTTTAAGTTTTTCTTTTGGGTTTTTTCTTATCCTTTTGAGGACTATATGATTTATATTTTTTGTAATCTTTTTTCTCTTTAATAAATTTCTTAATAGGTATTTTTTCTGATTTTTTACCCTTTTTATGAGGGCTAACAATCGGAGGATATCCGAATTGTTCACAGAAATCTCCTAATGATCTTTTTCCTAAATTTTTTTCTTTTTCAAGCTGTTTTTTAAGCTTGATATCATTGCAGAGTGATAATCCCTCAGCTACCACTTCAACAGCTAATTCACCATACGTATAATAGCTATATGGGATTATACCAATGTGCTTTTGCCTAATTCGCATCCTTACCTTATCTGCAAAGAAAGCTGAAAATCCAGAGATGAATTTTTCTTTCCAAAAGTCATTGTTACTATCTTCTCTTGTCATGACCTTTGAGAAAAACACATCTTTATACCATTTAAAATGAGATAAAGATGGGCATTTGAGATTTAATAATTGTTCTTGGCTCCTATCATTTAGGATTCTGGTAGTTCCTATAAAATGTAATAGAATTGTATATATTAGAGTATTTACAGTGTCTTGCTGTAATTTTGTTTCTGTTCCTCCTGTTTCTTGTTTTATTACCATCTTTGAGGCAGTTAGAATGGATGCTTTTTGTTCTTGGGATACATAATTATCCCACCATCCTTGCAATTGACCAGTAAATCCAATAATTATAATATTTGCAATATCAATATCTTGATTCCTCTTTATCTTGCATGATGAGGCAAATATTGTCATATTTTTAATGACTCAGAGAATTTGGTATTCAGATAATCCTTCTATGTTCCAATCAACTATAGAGGATCCATCATACTGAACACCATGCCAGATTTCATCTTCATATTGAAGATCTATCATAGAGGGCCTAGGGTAATAGGGCTTGAGATCTGGCTTACTATAATTAGTCTTTTGTGTTATTTTATTGATTTCATTTTGTTCTATATTAAGAACATTAAAGGCTTCTTCTAGCTCATTAGCTAGAGATTTTTCCTCTAATACATTCACGTCTTTCTTTTCGACTATACTAAGCTTGGAGAGCCTTGAAATTAGTTCTGATAAGAACTCCAGCTGCTTATCCAATTTGAATTTAGACGTTTCTGGAGGAGGTTTAAAGAAAACAGGCTCTAATTTAGCTGAGTTTGAGCTTTCCGTCTTAACTTCTCTTTTATTTGTAAGACTTTGGGATTCCATTCTATTTAGTTGTTTGCCTAAAGTTTGTAGAAACAAATTAGAGTAATTATTTTGTTCTACAACATGGTTTAAAGTAGCCACAGATGCTAGTTCTGAAAAGTTTTTTGCTATACTTTTATAAGGTACCGCCATGACATCATTTCTAATTTGGACTATGGACTCAGGAGGATGTATAGCCAAAACTTTTTCCCCAGATACTAATGTATGTTCTTTATGAATTTTCTCAACTGTATTGAGTTGATAATCCAAAGGAAATTCAAAACCTTTGAGTTCATAGTAATTTTTTAGAAACTTGAAAAAATCAATTCCTTTCTTGCTCCTATTGAGGAATTTATTATATAATCTATGCAACTCTTTTCTTTTCTTTTCAGAATGATTTTCAAAAAACCATTCTCTTATTTTTTTTGTTTTTCTCTGAATAAAACATCTGAATGAGACGTTCTTGACTAATTGAGTCATTTTCTACCATATTTATATTCTGATATCCCATATCAGAGGGTGTTGGGCTATTAGGTGTTTTATATTTGGGCTGAGCTAAGCCTTCTGGAGTATTAATTACCCTTACTATTTCGTCCTCTTCAGACCTAGGTGGCAGTACTTCTCTTGGAGTCCTATTAAGGTTTCCAGAAATAACACTTGCACTCACATCCGACGATCTAGGAGGAGAAGCTGTCCAATTCTTCCTGCTGAACCTAAGTCTAACAGATCCATCTGTATATTCAATTATCTGTTCTGGTTCAGTATTTTGAGGAACGTGTGGTTTAATTATCCTATCAAGGGTCCATGATTCTGTAAATTGAATCTTATCCCACATAATCTTATAAGGTACCACTAATTTAGATTTGGCTAAATTGGTTTGGAACATCGTGGTTTCTCCTTTTTTGTCCCTAATGAGGGTTTTCAAATTCATATTTGGGCATACGGTATTCATGACCTTCAAATACATTCTATAAATGAAAGCTAAATTGTTTAATCCTTCTTCCATATCAAATCCATGAGTTTGAATATCAACCATTAAAGACCGGGTAACATTTGGGTCTTTAAGGTGGACTAAAAAATTAGGTAAGCAATCAAAGTGAGCTGGACCTTGGCTTAGTGTTGACTCTACTGCTCCTATTAAGGAGTCTTTAAACTTCTTGTGCCTCTTATCTCTAACACAAATCAGGACTGAATTATTTAAGCCTTCCCTAGTTAAGGGTTTAATAGCAACCCGAACCAGTCCATAATGCAAATATCCATACTTTTGAGCATAGAGATTGACTAACTTCTAGGAAACTAAAGGGTTTTTCATATATTCTTCAGTTATCGGAAGGCCTTCCTCAACAGCCTTAATTATGTAATCTGATTTTTGCAGAAAACTTCCCTTATTATAAACAGATGAAGAACTTACTTTAGGTATACTCCAATTTTGCAAATGTCTTTCCATATTTTCTATAGTAACTATTTCCTTATTTTTAACAGGGAATAACGAGGATGAGGACGCATCTAAATCAGAACTTATAGACCTAGATGAGCTAGATCTAGAGAGGTTTTTTAGTATACCTGCCATTTATGTGAAAAGTTCAGGATCGGTCAACGACTTATATCGGGACTAAAACGGCCTAAACTTTGAATCAAACGGCCTAAAACCCTATTGCGTGACTAAACCTCTGACAGAATCAAAAAATAACAGATAGATTAAAACTCCTATCAAATCCCTCCCAGTAGATTGATGGCTCTAATACTAGAGTTGTCCAAGAGAATAACTAATTAACCAGGTTCAAAGAAGACTAAAAGCTCTAGAAGAATAGAAGTTATGACAGATTCAGGAGCTGATCTTAATTGTATCAGCGAAGGAATAGTCCCTACTAAATATTTCTCAAAAACAACTCAAGTGCTTAATACAGCAAATGGAGGAAGAATGCCCATAGAATACAAACTATCTGATGTAGTAGTTTGTTTAGATAAAGTTTGTTTAAACACAAACTTTTTACTTAGCAAAGATATTTACAGATTAGTTATTCTGGGAAATCCATTCTTGAGTTTGCTATATCCTTTTAGAGTAACCCATAAAGGAATAATAGTAGAAATAAAAAATGAAAAAATAAAAATAAAATTCTCCACTAAACCCAAGTGGCATGAGGTTAATAACCTCAAAGCAAAAATAGAAGAAAAAGAAAACTTCTTATTTTCCTTAAAACAGGAAATAAATTACAAAATAATAAAAGAAAATATAGAGTTACCTCAAAATCAGGTAAAAATCAAAAAATTTCAAGAAAAATTAGAAAAGGGAGTTTGCGCTGATATTCCTAATGCATTTTGGCACAGGAAAAGGCATGTAGTCAATTCACCATATGAACCAGACTTTTAAGAATTATTGATCCCCACAAAGGTTAGACCAATACAGATGAATGAAAGACATCTGACCATCTGTAAAAAAGCAATAGAAGATTTATTAGCAAAAGGACTTATTAGAAAAAGTTCTAGGCCATGGTCTTGCCCTGCATTCTGTATGGAAAATACAGCAGAATTAGAAAGGGGTGTTCCTAGATTAGTAACTAATTATAAGCCTATAAATAGAGTGTTGCGTTGGATAAGATATCCAATACCTAATAAAAAGAATTTATTAAACAGGCTTCATAAAGCCACTGTGTTTTCCAAATTTGATTTAAAAAGCAGCTATTGGTAAATCTAGACAGCTGAAGAAGATAAATATAAAACGGCATTTACAGTACCATTTGGACATTTTAAATGGAATGTAATGCCATTTGAGCTTAAAAATGCTCCATTAGAATTTCAAAAAATTATGAATGAAGTTTTTAATCCATATACAGATTTTATTATTACATATATTGATAATATCTTGATATTTTCTGAAAATATTGATCAACACTGGAAGCATCTAAATATATTCTTTGATATCATTAAGAAAATGGGTCTTGTGGTCTCAGCTAAAAAGATGAAAATCTTTCAAATGGAGGTAAGATTTTTGGGACACAATATCCAGCAAGGACTTATTAGTCCTATCGATAGAGCAATAACCTTTGTAGAAAAGTTTCCTGATGAAATAAAAGATAAAAAACAATTGCAAAGGTTTTTGGGAAGTCTTAATTATATCACAGACTTCTATAAAGATTTAGCTAAAGATTCCAAGCCCTTATTTGAAAGGCTTAAAAAGAATCCCCAGAGTAAAATGAAAATTGTACTAAAACAGTACAGAAGATAAAATCTAGGGTTAAAGAAATACCCTGTCTAGCTCTTCCTGATCCAGAGGCTTACAAAATTGTGGAAACAGACGCCTCTGAATTAGGTTATGGAGGGATATTAAAACAAGAGAAGAATAACAAAGAAGCCTTAATTAGGTTTACCTCAGGACTTTAGAATTCTACACAAAAAAATTATCCGACCATAAAAAAAGAAGTGTTAGCCATAGTTCTAGTCATCTCAAAATTTCAAGATGACTTATTAAATAAAAAATTCTTATTAAGAATAGATTGTAAGGCTGCTAAGTCCGTTCTGGAAAAGGATATTAAAAACCTAGCATCTAAACAAATTTTTGCTAGATGGCAGTCAATACCGGCAATCTTCGATTTTGATATTGAGCACATAAGAGGAGAAACTAATTATTTGCCTGACCTTTAACTCGTTAATATCTACAGGGCCTAGAGAAGACAACGAACGGGTCCAGCCTCCTCCTCAAATAATCTGGTAAAGATAAAGTCTTCTCAATTAGAAGACGATTTTAAGTTAATTGAAAAAGAAAAGAATTCTAGTTTTAGAAAATACTGACCTTAAAAGGTCCATGAATGATATTGTTAGTGAGCACTTGCCTTTTCACTTAGCTCCTAACACGTACCCTAAATCAAGGGACTGGTATAAATTAATTTTAACAGAGACTCATTCAACCTCCTTCTCTCATACAATGAGAAATAATTCAGAAATAGCTTATTCAGCCATACGAATTCATAATGTATTAACATTAGAGGACTGGGATAAAAGCCCTCATCAAAGGGTTTAATTATCGACTGCTAATAGTTACCCCAAATCATATAATTACTATGGTTATATTGAGGCTTGGGAAAATGTATTATTTTAGCAAAACAAATCGAGAAAGTATACATGGTTTTGCAGCTTTAAAACTGAGGGAAAATATTACAATCAGCATTTCCCAAACTGGTTCAAACAGTTCTTTGCCCTAATAAGTATTAATCCTGGTTTATTTCCTGAAGGGGTTCAAAAGGGATTAGGACTTTTTCAGAAAGAAAATAAAACCAATTTACCTAGTTCTGACGACTCCTAACTAATGTTTATGGTTCTTTACAAAGTTCCATGGATTCTTAGTTGGGACTATGAAATTGAAAACCCTTCAACTAGAAATGAATTAATTGTTCCCTTTTTATTTAGAACATTTTTTGGTAAATGGTGGAAAAAATACGGCTTCTCTCATTTGTTAAAAGAGAAGATTAAAATAATAAATTTTCAACCCTCAATAGATCTTAGGGTAGAAATCCAAAGAGAGGATGCTCAATCAGTATCCAACATTATTGAGACTTTGGCTAAAAAGCTTATCTCCAGCTAAGAAAATGAAAGCTAAAATAGTTATTCACTTCAGATGAGAATGAAGACATGACTACAGTAAAGACGAAAACAGATAGTGATGATGACTGGAAACCACCTTCCTATTAAAGGAGCCACTTGGCAGGCTACTCTCAGGACCCAAACAAAATGTAATAATGAAGAGATAATGTTACTTTATTAAAAAGTTGTCCTTTCCTTCCACCTTCCTTTGTTGGTCCAATAATGAAAAGATAAGGATACTTTATTAAAACAAGATAAAGTGTCCTTTCCAACCCACCTTCCTTTGTCGGTCCATTGCGCTTTTTGCATCAACTTTGTGACCTCCAGCTAGCTCTCTTTCTCACTCTCTCTCTTTTGTTGAGTCTAAAGTCATTATAAAAGGCCTTTCCTCATTCGGAGCAGAGCAGCTTTGAAAAAGAGACTACTACAAGAAATTGTCTCTGTATTTTTAAATTTTAAGTAATTGTGTGCATCTGTAAGATTCCTGAGTGTGTTGTATCTTCTAAGTTTGGATTGGAATTGCTATCTTCTGTACTTCTCCTACTGAATCTGCTATAAAATTATGTAAGTAATGGATTTTAGTTTATAAATTTCTATCTCTGTCATAATTTCTATTCTTCTAGAGCTTTTAGTCTTCTTTGAACCTGGTTAATTAGTTATTCTCTTGGACAACTCTGGTATTAGAGCCATCGATCTACTGGGAGGGATTATAATAAGTTTTAATCATATCGACTAATAGTCATATATAAGAAGATCTTAATCTTGAATTATTAGCAGGCTTTTATTTATAGATTTATATCTTTTAATTTACTCAACACTGATTTGAGAATCTAATCCTATTCTTTGTATTTTGGAGGCATAAGGAAGAAAGTAGCTGGGAATGTTAGTATTACAAGATGAAATCTATTCCTTCTCTAATAAAAAGCAGATAAATACTTCTCTTAAGTATTAATTTGGAGCTCAAGTAATAATAGTACTTAATTTATGACTAAGTTCATGAATTTATTATTCATTAGAGAATCAATTTCACTCGAGGATAAAGAAGTAATTAGAGAGGTTAATAGATCTTACCTAGATCTAATTTTGAATTATTTATGAATGATTGACTTATATGTAATGACTATATCAAATAGACAACTTTAAGAAATAAGTAATTAAATATCTATAATTTTCAAAAGTGCAATTCTAAGATTTAGTGGAATGACATTAGAATTAAGAGAAATATATTAATTAATGAGTTTAATTAATATATTGGGTTTTATTTGAGCTTGAAATTTTGGGTCTATTAGTCCTTGCCATTCTCGTAAACATTGTTTAGACAAGTAAAATTATTGGTTTAAATAATTAATATAGATTATGAAATTGTAAATTAAAGATAACCCAAAATAAATTAATTATGAATTAATTTAGATTTATCAAAAAATTAGATTATTTAATAAATAAACTATTTAATTTTAAAAGATACACAGTTATTGTGTAGGTGGCACACACAATGGGATGGTCCCACTGTGTGTGTGGCACCGATGCTATCAAGGGAAAATCTATTGTGCACATCAAAGCTTGTTTACCAAGTTTCCATATTTAGTATTTTCAATATTGAATAAATGTTAATTCAAATATAAAAAGTTAAATGTGGAGACAAATAAGATTGGATAAAAAGCAGATATTCTCTCTCCTTTTTCCTGTTATTGGTGCCACATGCACAGAGATGGTATCTGTGTGTGGCGCCTATCACAGTCTAAGGAATAGGAAACTTGTGTCTTTTATTTTATTTAAGTATTTGATATGAGATTAAAATAAGAAGACTTTCTAAAATTAATTAGCTATCTTATTCTCTATAAATAGATGCCTTTTTCTATTCATTCAAGATATACTTGTAGGTCTTGGAAAGACTGAGAGCGCTCTGCTAAAAGCCCCTCAGTAGTAGTGTAAGAGAGAACACAGAGAGAAGAAATGTTATTCATCCCAAGACCCATTTTGCTCATGTGTTGAGATTTATAAATGACAAAAATAAGTTGAGTGATCCATTTAGAAATCATATTTCTTCTACGCCCATACGTTTGTACTTCTGGTGCTGAGGACTAGGCTATGAAGACGATAGTTTCATCTATAAGAGCACATCCTTTGCAATATGTTTGATTCGTATTGTCTCTTTATTTGGGTAAGCAAAATTTGATAATCTATAGTGTTTTACAAAAGTTTTGAAAAAAAATTTTGTGACATGATAGCGCATAATTTTACGTTATTTTCATCATTCTTCCATATGTTTTAAGTGTTAGTTCTTTATTTTATTGTGTTTTTATGTTTTTGTAGGTGTTTTGAGTGTTAATAAGAGTTTTAGGGATCAAAAACATTGATTTGGAAGCATTTCAAGTTTGATAATTGAAGTTTGGAAGAGACCAAAAGAAATTAAGGCACCTTGGCCAAGTTTCCTAGGCGCTGCAGTGCCCATTTATGGCGCTGCAGTCTGCAGCTAGAACATGAAACCCAAGAATAGCTCTAATATAGGCTGCAGCAGAGTTTTAATCCATGCAGCACCCGTCCTACCTTCGTTTGGTGGGCTGTAGCAGATGTTTTGCCTGCTGCAACCACAAACCCAACAAAGAACACGTTTTTCACGTGTTTTAGGCCCAAAAAGCCTTATTCCACTATTCATTTAATCTAGGCCTATAAATACACCATTATAGCAAATGAGAGGGAGTTTTATGGCAGATTTTGACTTTCAAAACTTGGAGAAAACCTAAAGGAGAAGGAGAAGAAGAAATGGGAAAGAGCTCCATTAGAGGCGATGGCTTTTCGACGCCAAATCTGTTCTTTTTTCTTACTCTTTCTCTCTTTTCTTTTGTAAATATGTTAATATAGTTTGTAATTTGGTTATGGGTGAATTTTAAATCTTAAACTTGATTATATAGAGAATTGTCTAAATTATTTCTGAATTTCTATTTGAGATTGTTTGTGTTTTACTGGAATTAATGTTTATGATGATTTTCTTGTTATATTTAGGTGTACAACTAATTATGACTTGAAAATTGCCTATTGCTAGCTTAGAAATCTTGATCCATAATTCTCTTAAATTTTTAACCACTAGTAGCAAATTGTGACACACATTGTGGCAAATTTTTAATTGTTTTATAATCTTTTTATTTATTTATTTTTGTTTTACATATTAAATTAGTTAAAAATCCAAATCCCCCATTTCTCATATTTAATTTAGTTAAGATTTTTAATTTTAATAACTAAATAATTAGACCTAGTTCTTCTATGAGAACGACCCTTGCTCACCGCTTTACTCAAGAATGACTATACTACAACTCAACAAGGTTCTAACTTTTAGTGGGCCCATTAGGATGTTACCAAATTTTGGCATCAGTCACCAGGAAACTATTCATCTAATTGATCAGTCATTTGTTTTTTATTTTGTTGTTTTTGTTTATCTTTATGTTTTTGTTAGTTTTAAATAAGTTTTCTTTTAAGTTTCGTAATTGTTGTTTTTGTGTTTGTTTTACGAGATACTTTGAGATGTTACATTGACAAGTTCTTTTAACTTTTGCCCAACAAGATTCAGAGCTATTTTATTATGCCTAGGAAAGATATAAAATTTGCTCATTCGATCCATGCCATGGGGTCTCAAATGAGTGGCAACTACAAACCTTCCTAAATGGCATATGTGTCACAACACGACATTCGTTGAAAGAGGTAATGGTATGACCTCTTTTTACCAAAAATCTATGGATGAAGTCTACTTCATGTTGGAAGACATAGCCAATTTTGATGAATGGAATTTGAATTGTTCAAGGAGTAACCAAGGTTCGGAGGACAATTAATACAATTTTGAGCCATTGGTTGAGACTCAATCTCAAAACATTGAGGTATCCTGTGAATTACGAATCTTAGTTGCAATACTAGAAGGAGCCTCAATAGTCTAAAACATAAGGGTGATTCTCTAGATGACATTGTGAATGCTTTGGCTATTAATAATATGCAATTTTATCAAGACACTAAAGTGAGACTTCAAAGCCTAGAAAATCACTTGGATCAATTGGTGTGAATAGTGAGAAAATTAGAGGACCAAGGTATGAATCGAATGATGGAAAATATAGTGTGGCATGACGATAAAGATGACGACTCAAGCAACTTAGGTTGGGAGAGTACTATGAGTTACAATGAGGCTTTATTGGAGTATGAGTCTCTAGAGGAGATTGAGACACATGATGAAAGTCTAGAATCCTTTGAAGTTGTCTTAACTTAACACTTAGATGCTCATGAAATTGCAACCGATTTATATCTTCTAAATCACAAGATGACCATCCAAAGCTATGAGTTCTTTGAAAATCAAATCACAAGCATTATTTTAGAGAATCAAGTGATGAATGAAGAACAATTTGAAGGGTTACCATTCAAGGAGTCTGTCTATAAAACCAAGTCATAAGACCCGTTGGAGGATGAGGAAGCCTATGTAATCATTGATATGAAGTCATTGATGGTAATATCATATACATAACTAGCAGATTCTTACTTCCTATTGGCGCCATCATCACCATATTATGCCATCTTTGAGCTTGAGCCGATTTGAAGTTCTCCTTCCAAACTTATCATTTGAAGTCAAGTCAAGTTGGGGAAATATATCAGAATTGCCAAAATCTTGCCAAGCTTGAGGGCATAAAAAATGAAGATCTATATATGTTGTTCTGTGACATATTTTATGGGCAAAAGCCTCTCTTTGATGAACGCTTACATCAAGCAGAGGACAATAAACCAAGCACTTATTGGGAGGAAACCCAACGAATACAAAGCACCTCATGACAGATTTGATTCCTCTTACCCTCCACTTTATTTTATTTATTGATTTTATTATTTTTTTTGTGATGTGTTTTGTTTTAATCTTCCATTCTTAGTCTTACATTAAGGACATTATAAGAATTAAGTGTGGGGGGAAGGCTTATTTAATTCTTGTTATTTTTGTGTGTTTATGTATTTTTATAATTCATTAATGTGTGCATTGTTCTAAATCCTGATGATCATTTCCCAAAGGAGGACCATATTGAATGGTTGCTTTACGGAGGACATGGTTATTTACCCCATCTTGAAACACATTCAATGACAGATAGGTTACATTAAAATTCTCTAAGTTTAGATTTTTGCATACATTTCAATAAAAAGAAAAAAAATCTTAAAAACTAAAAACTATAAAAATTTTACAATTTTTTTGTTTTAAGTTTTTGAGATATCTTCTAGCCACTTTGATGAGAATTAAGCATTATTGCTTTGATTATACTAAAGATGAGACCTTATTTTGAATTCTATGTTATTCATTGGTTCATGTGTTTTTATGATGATTGTACTCAAATTTTGTTGTACAATGGCCATCTTATTTAGTACAGAGTTAAACATGCTTGGACAAATATATTCTCTTTGATTTTTTTTCTTGTATAAATTCTAGTTTTGAAAGTAGGTGTTCAGCATTAGAACTTTGCCGTAGGTCTGTCGAGATGAACGACTAATCAAGCATCATTTTGAATCATAAGGTAATAGGATTTTCCTAGACCCAAGCCAAATCAGCCAGAGCCCCGATAGATTTTTCAAAGAAAACATCCCCTTTAATAGCCATTTGGGCCTTCATGTAAACTTATTCGTTTGTTAGCCGTATTTTCTTACCGAGCCTAATCGTGTTTATACGGCTACCTTGTTCTAAAGAGAGATTGAAACTTTAGAGATGCATTTCAAGTGCAAGGGAATTTTGTTAGAAATTGTGTCAGGAATGGAGAATAAGGGTAGGGGAGAGTACAAATCGAGAGAAAAGAAAGAGAAATTTTGTAAGAGTAGCTCACAAAAAAAAACATATTCTATATTAAAAGTCTTTTTAGTGTTAACAAGAGTTGTGAGATCAAAAACATTGATTTGGAAGCATTTCAGGTTCGAGAATTAAAGTTCGAAAAAGACCAAGAGAAATTAAGGCACCTCGGCCAAGTTTCCTAGGCATTGTAGTTGGAACCTGAAACCTAGGAGCAGTTTTAACACAGGCTACAATGGAGGTTTTGTCTACTGCAGTGCTTGTCCTACTTGATGTTTTGCCTATTATAGCCCCAAACCCAACAAAAAACGCTTTTTTCATGCGTTTTAGGCCCAAAAGCCCTTATTCCACTGTTCATTTAACCTAGGCCTATAAATATCCCATTATAGCATATGAGAGGCAGTTTTTTTGTAGATTTTGGCTTCCAAAACTTAGAGGAAACCTAAAGGAGGAAAAGCAAAAGATATGGGAGAAAGCTCTGTTGGAGGCGACGGCTATCCGACGCTAAATCTGTTCTTTTCTCATACTCTTTCTCTCTTTTCTTTTGTAAATATGTTAATATAGTTTGTATTTTGGTTATGGATGAATTCTAATCCTTAAACTTGATTATATAGAGAATTATATGAATTATTTCTGAATTTCTATTTGAAATAGTTTGTGTTTCACTAGCATTAGTGTTTATGATGATTTTTTTGTTATATTTAGGTGTACAACTAATTATTATTTGAAAATTGCCTATTGCTAGGTTAGAAACCTTAATCCATAATTGTCTTGAATTTTTAACCATTAATAGCAAATTATGACACACAGTTGTGGCAAAGTTTTTGTGTGATTATGATGTGGAATGCAACATAGGTTGAACCTCCACACTAATTCTCAAGTTATCATCTCCTAATCTAATAAACATCATGGTAGCATATGTTTAAGGCAAACATGTATGGATAACTAATTCTAGCAAGGACGGAGGGAGGGCTGGCCTAGGTGGGGCTTAAGCCACCCCCCCTTCCCCCCTTCCTTCAACTTTGGTTTTTTCTTTTTAATACCTATATTTATATAAGTATATATACCAAATTACACAAAGCCTCCCAAAAAAATTTAAATCTAATCTTATCCCTTAAAATTTTGTAGAACATCACTTTTTAAAAAGCCTAATAGACAAGACCATATACAGTCAATGGCCCAAACATTCCAGAATTTACTTAATAAGAGAAGAAAAAGAAAAATATAACTTCTTTATGGCATAATAGTGTTTAATTAATTAAATACGCTACATATAATATTTTGACATGTTCAGTTTTTCTTTTAATATTTAACAATCAATTGATTAAACAACTATAGAAATTAAAGATTTTTAAGATAAAGTTAGAAGACTCTCTAATTCCTATTGGTAAAAATGATAAGTAATACTAAATCAAAGAAGGTGAATTTCAATTATGGAGAACCGTCAACTTATCTTATGTTGCAAATTCTAATTTTAAAGTATAACTTTAACATGTGTGATCAAATTCGGCGAGTGTATATACAAAAAAATTATTGTTAGTTTCAGGATCATGATTTTTTATTAGCATAATTAATTCAAAAGCAATAAAAAAATAAAAAAAATAAAAAAAAATAGCTCAACTTAAAATTTTTGGCTTGTCACTGAATTCTAGCAACATAATAATATGGGTCTCCAAGTAAACAATAAAATACTAGACATTAAATATGTTTAACTATCCAATTAATAATAAAAATATCGTAAACACTAAAAAAAAGATTCTAGCAGGCAATAACAAAAATAATATATATATATATATATATATATATATAAAAATTTGTGAAAAAACTAAAAAAGTTATTGTATGTTTACTTCCTTTTATTATACCCATATCATTTTGTAATGTGAAATAACTGATAGTTTGTTTGCATCTGACCAAGAGAAAGCACGTCAATACATCGATTTAAAAAAATTAATAAATAAATAACATAGCCAAAGTATCTCATGTACCTGAAATTGAAGTTGAAAATATGATTTGTAGTTGAAGTTAAAGACGGATGTTAGTGCTGTAGACCTGTAATAAGCCATTTGACTCTGTCTTCATCTTCTCCATCCCTTATGAGCGATTTCGCCTCCATAAAGAGTTAAGGAAGACGAAACTGTTTTGAACTTAAGGATTCAAAGCTGAAAGATGTTTAGAAGAGGAGATGTAAATATGCAGGGTTTAGGGGTATAAGAGTAACTTCATATCTGCGAACAAATGGGCTGGTAGCAGGAGTGAAGGGACCATTGGGTTGAATAGCGCTCGCTTGTATGCTCGATATCATAAAATACGACACACTTGGGAGTTGTCGTTCAATGAGGAGAGTTTCTTTTATTTTTATTTTATTTTATTTTATTTTTTTGGGTGGAGCTCACTTATTATAGTAATTTGTTGGGGAAAAAACAAGTCATTTGGTTCATTGATTCAAAATATGGTGGCTTGAAATAAAAAGTGAAATTTTCATAAATACATCTTTTAAGTTTTACTTCTTATAAATGAACTCGTACTAATTTGTGGCACAACTTAACATATAGCATGAATGGTAGTGTGGTATAAATAAACACAATACAGGCTTATAAGTTGTACTTTTTATAAGTTTTACTCACGTATTTTTGAAACTTAGATTATAACGATATAGCCTTTGCCTAGATTACTTTAAGACTACTATGTTGCAACATATATAAAGGAAAAATTTAAACAAATTAATTATAGTAATGTTCAGTTTTAAAATATTTTTTAAAAGATTCATTTTAATTAAGATATTGTTCTAAGGAAAGTAATTTAAGTAATTAGTATTATGTTTAAAAGAAAAAATTTGCTCCGTAAATCTAGTATTTTATATTAAATTAAAATTAAGAATATGATTAAATAGTTTAATAACGGTCACGTAGATAAAGTCGCTACATCGATGGTCGTGACGATATCCCCTTTCTGGACATTAGACAAAGACGATCTTGCCAACTATCACGTGCCACCACCAACGCCTCCTAGTGACACTGCCCCACCAAAAGTTCATTAGTTGTCGATCTACAAATTCCTAGTGTTTCTGTCACCTATTGTCACCTTTTCAATCTCAATTGTTGCCAACAAGTCGTGAACTTCGTCATGCTGCATTGTTTGTCGCTCTGTCGATAAAAAAAGAAGTTCGCGATCTCAACGGCTATAGCTCCAGGTGTGTTTTCATGTGGTGACACAAGACCATAGCTAAATTTTGACCATGAGCCAAGGTCGCGATGGCATTGGACGATTAGCAACATCGGCACGACAACTTTTAGGAAAAAGAGAATAGAAGGGGAAAGGAAGGGGAAGAGAGAGAGGAGAGAGAATATGATAAGGAAGAAAGGTGGAGAAAACTAACTAGGGGTATTTTTGGTTTTTCTAGATGAAAATTCAAATTTTCATATGAAAATGTTTTACTAAAGTTTGTAAAATTTTAGTTTATTCATTTTTATTCATCACTATATTGGGCTTATTTGCCTCATTGTCCCTTTAAAAGATGGCGTTTATGAGAATTTTCTTTAGAAAATTACACCAAATAACATTGTTTCAATCTTTAATGTACACAGTATTTCTAGAATCATGTTCTTTTTTAAATACTTGAATTTTCTATCTCACCCCCTTCTTTTGCTTCTTCTCGTTTTTGTTTTTAATTCTCTCTCTGTTGCTTCATGTTTCTCTCTACGTCCTTCTATACAAAAATAAATTTTGTTTTGTTATTTAAGTGTGCTATTTACAAAACACTGCTAAATTTTGGTTTATTTATTTTTATTCCTAATTAATGATGGCCTGATTTTTTCTTTCCTTTTTTTTTCTTTTTTTAGGCCTAAAATGCACAAGGGTGTCGTTTACTTAGGGTAACTTTCATAAATGTTATTTTTTAAGATTGACTTTTTAAAATGCAACGCATGTTTATTTGTAGCACAACTCAACATATAATATAAATGCTAGTGTGGTATAATTTTTTTTAAGTGTGGCATAAATATACACAACTTTTAAAAGTGCAGCATAACCTGTTTAGAATTTACCTTTTTTTTTTTTTTTTTGCTGCACACTTGAACAGAAAATTACTTAAAAAAATCGTTATGGTTGAATTTAAATTGACTATTAAAAAAAAAAAGGTTAAGTTGAGAAGTGTCAATAGAATGCTAAAATTTATTTTGAATATGTAAGGCAATTGTTCTAGGAGTAAATCAGAAGAATGTAGTAAGGATTTCTTTCTTAATTAATTATACAATAAAAATCCGATTATGGGCCCGTTGGCATTGCAAGGCTGGTTTTAGGTTTTGTAATCACATATTTGATAAACCCTGCTTTTATCGAGTTGTTTCAAAAAATTGCTACTCATCAAGAAAATTTGGGTAGCAGGTAAAGGTTGGTTTTATTTTTACAACAACTTCGATTGTCGTGTTTTTTTTGTTAAATTACTAAACTAACCTTAATAATATTACATAATTCTCAATCTACCTATTTTTTATAACATATTAAAAATAAGACCACTACTAGAAGTTAAAATATATTTATAATAAAATTTTTTAATGTTGTTGTGCTCTCTTTTTTGAATTCTTTTTAATTTTAAAATTATATTAAATAATAAAAATAAAGCTATATTTATTTTAGCATTTCGATAGACGGATATTACCTATATTGGCCTTAAAAGTAAAATAAAAATTAAAAAAATATGTTTAATAAGTATGGCTATTTTTGTGATTATACATATCCATAACAATTTCACATATAGTTCACCAAACACTTACAATACAACACAAAAGCTTCTAATATTTACATCAACTTTGAAAAAAATTTACCAAACACCCTATTTTTAGTCCAAAGAACAACATAACAACAATGCAACATAACACAGCGGCGCAAGATTGACACAGTCTTTGGCACAAAACAGGCCAACTATAGGGGCACAAAACAGGTGGCATTAGAGGAAACAACCTCGTCACCACTAGAAACAAAGGAAATAGTTCGCGATCAACTCAGCCTTCCACAATGCTAATGTGGCTGCTATTCTTTTCATGTCTGATAAAACAAGTTTTATTAATTCTTTAATATATTTCCTTGTAATTTAGTTATTATAAATGATTATCTTCAACACAAAGATTCACAAAAAATAATGGAGGATCCAGTATGCATAAAAATGACTAGTATATTGTCAGATTTGTTACCTTATTTGGTTCAATTTAATATTTTTATGACTAAGCAACACTCCTCCAATAGTACAATATTTCTTGTCCGTATGTCTTAATTGTAGCTGCCCTTCTCGCAAGGTAATCAACAACCTGTCTCTTGTAGTTATGAAGACAACTTATTGTTTGAACCCATTTTGGGTGTTTCATTTTTTTTTAATATTTTGTTCTACCTATATTTTCTATTTTAAACCCATATCTATTTATTGATTTAATTAGCTGGCAAATCTAAGACTACTTGAAAGAAACCTCACTTCAATAGCTTCATGCTAATTCATGTTCCAGATTTAACTCTGATTGTGTTGAGCATTCTTCTTTGAGCTGCAACGTCAAACTATCCAACATTGCATATATACACAAACTTTCAGAATGAGCCCTATCTTCAACCGCAAAAACATGAGGCTTCCCATCCACCTGGACAATGCTTTTCCCTGGAGATTTCTTCACATTGTTAGATTTCATCATTTTTCTTATTGCCGCAACTCCGTCCCACTTGTTATCCAATGCATATATGTTTGCCATCTCAACATATGGAACTGCAACCGCGGGATCTAGCTCAAAGAGGCGATGAGATACGTACTTGGCAATTTCTACATTTCGGTGAATCTTACAAGCACTAAGTAACGAACTCCATATGCCAACATCAGGTTTCAAAGGCATATTTTGAACTAGCTCCAATGCTTCTTTTATCTTTCCCGCACGTCCAAGAAGATTTACAATGCAGGAATAATGGTCTAAGCCAGGAGCTATACTAAACACATTTGTCATCATAACAAAGCACTCCATTCCTTTCTCAAGGAGACCTGCATGAGCACAAGCTTGAAGAACGGCAAGAAATGTGATGTTGTTTGGTTTCAATCCCAACCCCAACATCATGTTGAAAAGATCCAACGCTTCTTTTACTTCGCCATTTAATGCACACCCCAAAATCATTGTTGTCCAGGAAACTACAGATTTTTCTAGCATGACATAGAAGAGCTCACGAGCGTAGTTCATGCTTCCACATTTTGCATACATGTCAATTAATGCATTGCAAACTATGGTGTTGTCTCTTAATCCATTTGAAAAGGCATAGTTGTTAATCCACTGACCAAGCACTAGTGATCCGGTTTGGCCACATCCCGAGACAAGAGAAAGCATAGTAACCAAATCGGGTTTCTCACACGCTGCTTCCATAGCATCAAACAACCCCAATGCCTCATCTAAGTCCCCTTTTTCAGCATATCCCCTAATTATAGCATTCCATGTAACACAAGTTCTACAAGACACGCTATCAAATAAAAGTCTGGCAGCAAAAATATCACCGCACTTGGAGTACATGGATATCAGAGTATTAATCACTGAAATATCAGAGTCGCAGCCAAGTTGAATCCCATGACAATGAACCAAAGCACCTCGAAGCCGTGCCTCAAGTTGTGCACATGACGAGAGTAGGCCTACAATAGTGCTTGAATCCGGTCTATATCCGTCAAGCAACATCCTCTTGTAACAATTTAGAGAATCAATAAATTTCTCGAAGTTTGAGTATGCTGCTATCATTGTATTCCACGAGACAACAGTCCTCACACCCGAGTCAATCCCATCAAACACGACCTTCGCTGATTCCAGATCGCTGCATTTCGCATAGGCACTTATCCAAGTGTTAGCTATGGAAACATCAGCTTCTAATCCAATTTGAATTCCAAGCAAATGGACCGCTTTCAAAAATGTCACGTTCTTTGACTGTGAAGCCACTTGGGTCAACCCCATGATCGTGATCGAATCAGGCTGAATCCCTGCAGACCTCATCCTGCAAAAAAGACATAAAACTCTGTCAGCAAAGCCCGACTGAGCAAAGCCCACAATCATTGAATTCCAAGCAACCACATCTCTTGCGGGCATTATCTCAAACACGCTGTGCGCATCGCCTAACTGATTGCACTTCAAGTACATATCGACCACAGCCGTTTGCACAAAGACATCAGACCAAACCGGGGATTTGACAATGTCGGTGTGAATGATTTGGGAGAATCTAAGATGTGCGAGCTTGGAACACGCTTTCGCCACAAATGGAAATGTGAAGTTATCGGGTCGGAGACCACTTTGTTTCATTTGGCGAAAGATAAGGAGAGCTTCGTGGGAATGCCCGTGGTTCACAGCTTCTCTTATGGTGGAGTTCCAGAGCCCAACGGTTGAGAAATTTGAAAACTTGAATCTATTCAATAGGCCATTGACAAGGGCTGATTTTGAGTTTGTGGTTTTGGCGGGTGAGAAAACACCTAGAAATGCTTTAGTCTGATATTGACGCGTTCTCATTTTTCAGAAGATGCATAGACTTAATCAAGAAACCGACTTAATCAAGAAACCCCAGTTAGAAAAATCCCACAATCATTAAATTCCAAGCCAAAACGTCCGTCGCAAGCATTTTCTCAAACATATTGTACGCATAAACCAAGCTGACTGCATTTTCATAACACATAATCCTGCACAGAGAAACCGGACTAAAACAGGGATTTGAGAACGTGGGTGTGAATGATTTGAGAGAATCTGAGATGAGAAAGCTTGGAAAAATGGATGAGATTTTAGCTGACGAAGGGAAGGGTGAAGTGGTAGGGTTAGAAACCATTTGATTTCATTTGGCGAAAGAGAAAAGTCACGGGAAACTTCTGGTCCGGTTAGAGAGGACACGATACAGATGTGAACGTGATGACATGAGAAGAAGAAGAAGAAAACGCTGTTGGTTTGAGTGAGTTCGCAAATTCATTCAACGATACAGGGAGACTATTCTGAAAAATAAAGAGGAATGCCACAAATTTTACGAACTCATCATTGATTGTATTGCATGCATCAAAATCCCCCCCCCAATACTTCCTTATAAACATCCCCAAAATTTAAAACATTACAATCAATGACACTTATAACCATTATTAACGGATAGATTCAAACCCATAAACAACCATTTGAATTATAGTAGTTTTTTACTTTGTTTTCATCTTTTTCTTTTTTTTAGTGGATATTCTAAAGACAGAATATATAAGTGTTTAAAATCTAACTAGTTCATTTAAAATAAAATCAATATTTATATTAACCTCTAACATCCTATATAATCTTAAATCAAACAAAAAATTCAACAATTTCATCCAAAAAAACAATGTTTTCAAAGTTTGTGCATGAATTCGAAGAAATATTATACTTCAAGGGCATAATATATACGTTTTAAAGTTCGAAAAATATTGACACAAGTGACATAGTTTGAAGAAATTTATAAAATTTACCCAAAAAGATATCTAGTCAAATGATCTTTTTAAACGCCTTTTTAAAATAAAAGATCATCTTTTTTTTTTCTAAATTAGACAAATGGTCTCTTCTTATTAATTATAAAGTCAAAATGATAAAAATAACATTCATTAATTATTAACCAGCTATAATACAACAGTGAAAAACTCAAGTTTGTCAGTGATAAACCTGAGTATATTTGTCAGTGATAAATCTCAGTTTATCGTTGATAAACTCATTGATAAACTCGAGTTTATGAGTAATTAAACCCAACAATAAAGAACAAAACTTAATTAAAAAAAAATCTAACCTTCATATCCTCTCCTCTCTCTCCCCTCTACATCTCCACATGTCAGTGTCGTCCGTCATCATCGGAGGTCAACAAAATCACACCAAAGAAGACGATCTAATTGACGGAATCACGCAGAAGTTTGTGTAGCTCCTGATTTGGTTGAGGGAGGTCACCGCTGAATGAGCGAAGGAGCTTGACCTACGAGCATCTTGTTCCTTGATGGCTGTCGAAATCCGGCAAAGTCCGACCTCTGATCTTCTTCCGCAACTCCGATTGCTGCTGGGGCAAAAATGGAAAAACCAACTATATCCCCTAATTTTTGAAATGTTAGTACACAAATTTTGTTGTGGGTGAAAAATGGGCTATCCAAGTTAATATACCGCATAAAAAATAAATTGAATAATTTGCACAAATAATCTCTCAACTCTTTAATAAGTTACAGTTTTTTTTTCTCAATTATAAAAAAATAACTCATGAACTCTTTAAATCTTGTAATTAATAGACTACCATTAATTTCCATCAAAAACCTCCTGGAACGATCTATGATTTAAAAAAAAAAAACCACCCTCACAGAACGACATATGTGCAGGTCACATTAGTATTTTGAGATTGCAATTACTTGTAATGTTAACATGAGAATGACAACTCTAATTTTACTTTTCACCCTTTCCCAATGAGGGGCTTTTTACTTCTAGCAAATTCAAAAAGAAACCGGAAAAAGCAATTAAATTAACAAAAAAAAAAAATACTGCTGCCCCTTCGATTTTGTGCGCCGCAACGGTGAGGAGGAAGGGAAAACTTGGGCATTTCATCGAATAAATAACATAAACTTGGACATTCCAAAATCAGGATTTCCAATTTGGACTTTTTTGGTTATTCGACACGTTCGCTCGGAGCCTCAAGCTAAACAAGTTCATTACAAGAGTGACGGTTAAAGAATTCTTCTTTACTTCAAAAGTATATGTTAACACAACCACATTTTGCTCAACTTTTTCCTCTTAGATGCTCAAAGGAGGTGATCAATAAGTGTGAACCACCTGGTGCAATTTCAAACCGTGCCCTAAAAAGAGGGGATAGAGTTCGATAAAAAAAAAAAAAAAAAAAAAAAAAAAAAAAAAAAAAAAAAAACAGTTCTTTTCATAATGCGTGTTTTTCCTATACAGCAAAATTTTCATGAAAAAAAGAGAAAAAATAACAATATAAGCGTTCCTAAAAGTTGTTTAAAGAGTAGCAATTGATACAATTATTAATTGATATTAATTTTTGTGACTTAATTAGGTACTAGTCTACTAGATTACCAAAAATAAATAAATAAATTTCTCCAGAGAATAAAGTGCCAAATTATTATAAGTTGAGGAGACATAGGTGCTAAAAAATTGCTATCTGTTGGAAAGTTGACTTCCATTACTAGTTTGACTTTAATTGCTACTATTTTGTACACTCAAGGAAAAGATTGTCATAGAAAAATTTCAAGAATGAAAGTGCCAATCGATGAAGTTGGTAGTTCATATAGGTTTCGAAAATTAAATTAAAAAAAAGAGAGACAATGTTATTGAAGGAGAATATAATTGCCATTGGTACACTAGCTAATGAATAAATAAAAGAAAATTGAGACAAAACATCTCATGATAATTTGTAAAGTTTAGCACAACGAGAAAGCTTTGATTCTAGCTACTGATTAGTGCTTTATTCTAATCTTGTAGGGAGCTAGCTTCAATGTTAGAGGAACATCAAGGCTTCTTTTTAACATGCCTAGAAGAAAGTGAGGGCATTTTGGACTTTCTCTCTGCCTTGAGAAATTCTCTACGTGAGAACCTATCTGCAGGGCAAAAGAAGAGACACTGACAAAGTTCACTTCTGCAGCTTCCAAATCCCCTTATGTTAGGGTGCACGTTTGAGCATACTTGGCTGCAATCCGGTTGCTTGCAGTAAAATGGCGCATTATGGATCTTCTGGCCCTTGCATGGGTTCCGTGACTTGTGGTTTTCAGTTGCTAATGCACATAAAATAAAATTAATTTGCAACATAGTATGTATTATTATTAGTATTAAGTTGAACAAAATACTGAAAAGACTTTAAGTTTCCAAACCGTTGATCAGTGTGGCAAAAGATGGACAATTGTGAGTATAGTTAACACAAATAGCCATAGCAAAATAGTAGGATTTCGGGTATGCATAACAATTAACAAATGTACACATTTACCTTGAGTTGTAGAGAGGAGAACCGTGAAGATAACTAAAATTGTAGCAAAGTGTTTCATCTTAATCATACAAATTGCTTGCTGAATAAAATAAAGCTAGGGCCTGTGCAGTTCTTAGAGAGAGAGAGAGAGAGAGAGGGCTTTTGTATTTACAACAATCTTTAAATGGAAAAATGGATTTTGGTGCTTCACGGCTCATTTTCATGACCTATCTACCTAACATTTTCACCCCCTCCAGGTTTTTTTTTTTTTTTTTTTGGGTGTTCTTTTTGATCTTCTTGTTTGAACAGGAAATTTCAGCCATAATTATTAAGTATAGCCTGCATACAAAAGCAACACAACACACACGCACACATATAAAAATATATCGATTGCTGATATTCTAATTGTCTCTTTTCCTTTCTCATCTTTTTCTTCAATTGCTATATTATATATCCATGGGTTCAGAATTGAGTTAGTTAGCTCATTGGAGATTGAATAACGAGAATCCACAATACCGGTATCTGTGTAGTCAATGCATTACTTAGTGTGAAATATATTGGCAGTATTAACATTAACAATGAAGATTAATAAGGTAAACAAATAAAGACAATAAATATAATTATTACAGATGAAAAAGAACATGTTCCGATATATATCCGAACAAGACCATAAGAAAGTCGTCATTTATAATTAGTTTAAAGATTAAAGAATAAAAGATTAGTTTCTTACTATGTAGCATTAGAAATGTTGTGTAGCGCCTATCAAGAACCTCCTTCCTAGAATGATTTATGTGTCTTAGACGATTAATGGCAGCAATGGGCAGAACTTGACAAAGTATTGAAATAGCCTTTTGAGTTTTTTTCATTGACTTCACAATTTTTTCGTTTTGGATATATGGTGAGACTACGCACGAGCAAAGGAAACGGTGATTTATTTATTTAATTTCGCGGCCAATCTTCTCAGATATCATCCATTGTTTCTAGGGGGAAAAAGGCAATTGAAATATGTTGATAACTTAATATAAAAGCCCAAATTATTCTACATGTAGTAATTTTGAAATTGCTGAGGAACTTAAAAATATCGTCCAAAAATTAAGGAATTTACAACCGTCTACATTCTTCAAAATGAAGACAAAAAGTGTCTGACCTATTATGCATTTGACAGTATCTGCAATGATATCTAAGTCCTCCTGAAAAGGTTTTGCCTTTCTGATGGTAATGGAGTTTATAATTCTCTACTAGACATAAAAAACAGAAGAAAAAAAAAGCCACAGCTTTTGAATCTAATATTTCACAACAAAAGCGTAAAAAACGCTTGAGATTGTGAAAAGCTGAAATCATCTGCGACCAAGATAACCAACGAGTTTGAGAGAACATAATAATCATACCAAGCAATACTTTTCTTCTCTCTCTCTGTTGTTTTCTAAAGAACACTAGAGAACAACTAAAATAGAACAAGGACATTAAATGAGTACATATTAGGACGTCATGTGAATCTATGTGCCTATTTCTGAAGGCGATGCGTAGGCATGACTAGAAGGTGGTTGGCCCTTGGAGTAGTCAAACCAAACTCTTCTGTCATGTCCAACTCAGTGGGGAAGCACACCATTTGGAAGTTCCTAATCAAAACAATGCACGAGTTAAGGGACCGACAACTTGACCACAATGAGGCCTAGTTGGAATCCAGGGCAACCTCTTCTTCTAGAGCCAAATGGGATAAGTTGGAAGTCTCCCCTGAGATAAGTTGCAAATCCCTGCTCAAGCTATTCAATAAAGCTTTGCGATATCGAGATCTACGCGACGGCGTCTAGTTGTTGTCCATTGTAGTCAAAACATCAATGGCAGCAAAGCTTATGCTTCTAGCAAAGATTTGCTCGGACAATCATTCACTGATCAGCTCAAACTTTGGATGTCTTCAGTTCAACTTGGATGACCTGGAGGTCCTGATGGAGAGTGAGGCATCAGATCTTCAATCTTGTGGCTCTGGTTTGAGCACTCAACAGTAATTTCGAGATCCATGTCGATCGAACTGTTACTTTTTCACCTTTGAGATGAAGTCAAGATTGCTCACCGGTTGGTTTTAGTGATTTTTTTTTTCCTTCATAATCCAAAGTGATTTATGTATTGTCTTGATTGTTTAAAATTGAAGATTATCTGCGGCTGAAATCCGATTTTCAAGTTCGATCTCATGGAGATTCAACCCTAGACAAAGAAGAATGTATCTAAACACTTTTTTATGTATAAGCTTTGCTTATTTAAGTGAACAGTGTTGTAATTCATATTTATGGCATTTAAAGTGAAGAAAAAAAGAACAGAAAAAAAGAAACAAGAGCATTTAGGCTTATTTTCTATAGCTCTCAACCTGTTGTTGTTGTGCATTTGTCACTTTCAAGTAAGTCCCACGGAAGAGCTGAAGCTAGATTGTGCTCGAGTGCCTCCCCTACTGAAGGTGGGCCACCTAGCTCGGAGAACATTGGTTGGACCAAAGGAAAGCTAAAGACTTGGAGTATGTCAGTTAACCAAAAGCAAATCGTTGTACGTGGAGACATCGAAGGTTAATCTTAGGTAGAGTTTAAGAGAAACTTAAGATTTCAATAGTCTGTCAGGTGTTAGGAAAATAACCGCAAAGTTTAGAAGGTCAATCGAGTTGATGCTAGCCTTTTTTCACATGCTTTCGACTCTGTCAAGAATATGTCCTATAACAGATTGCTAACCTTTATGTTGAACTATTAGCTAAGAAATCTCTCTCTCTCTCTCTCTTTGTGGGGCAAGAAATCGCTCTTCCGGACTCATATAACAAGTAAAATAAGAAAGGACATTAAAGAAGTACAAAATTAGGACATCAAATATGAATCCATAACCCTATTTCTGAAGGCGATATGTAGGAATGGCTAAAAGATGATTGGCCCTTGGAGTAGTCAAACCAAATTCTTCTGTCATCTCCAGCTCAGTGGGAAGCATGTTATTTGGAAGTTCCCAATCAAAGCAATGCACAAGATGTGCTACAACCAACTTGACCACAATCAGGCCTAGCTGCAATCCAGGGCAACCTCTTCGTCCAGAGCCAAATGTGATTAAGCTGAAAATCCCTTCCCTCGAGATCTATACTACTTTCCACAAACCTTTCTGGAAAGAACTTCTCTGGATCATTCCAAGCATTGGGGTCTCTCCCTATTGCCCATACATTTACAAGGACGCATGACTTGTTTGGTATGTGTAAGCCATTAACTGCGCTGTCCTTCATGGCTGCATGAGGAACCAACATGGGGCGGCTGGATGCAGCCTCATGGTTTCCTTTACTACTTTGTCCAAGTAGTCCAACCTTTCTAAATCTGATTCTTCAACCATTCTGTTCGTGCCCACCACACTTTCTAGCTCTTTTTGGACTTTCTTTTAGACTCTTATGTGTTTGATAAGTTCTGAGATTGCCCACTCCATTGATGTTGCTGAAGTGTCCATTGAGGCCACAAGCATGTCCTGCAGGAGATGAAATTCACAATATTAGCATCCGAGCACGCACACACAAATATGTATTTGGACTATGTTAAAAGCAAAATCCTAAACATGTAAGAGAGTATTAAGAGCATTCGAAACATAGAGTTAATACCATCATCATCTCTTTGATATTTGGCTGTTCAATACGGTATTCCGATGCCATGGTTTCATGAAGCTTGACATGACATCAACAAAGTATTTAGTTTTACCATCTTCATCCTTTGATAGAATATGATCTTCAATGATCTGCTCGAAGAAGTCATCAAACACCTTTGCAAGAACCTTCATGTGCTTGGTGAAGCCTTGCAGGTCAAGTAGAGCAATGAAAGGAATATAATCCCCCAAGTTGGGAGTTGCAACCTAGTGCAAGGTCTCTTGGATTACAGACTTGAAACCCTTCTGATCGAACTCCTCATCAGAATACTTCTTTCTGAACACCATTCTGATGCTCATATTTGCGTTCAAGGATGTAATCTTTGCACTAAGATCAACAACAACACCATTGAGAGCAGCCTGCTGAATGGACTCGATCAATTGCCCAATTTCTTCTTTCCTCGTGGCTTTAAAAGTACTGATTTTGACACTAGTAAGGAGTTCTAGAGTGCACATCTTGCGCATATTACTCCAATAGGATCTGTATGGAGCAAAGACCACGTCCCTTTGCTCCCAAGATACATGGGGTCATGGGTCTTGAGGAAAAGCTCTGCAGCTTCAGGTGACGAAACAACAACGGTAGGAGGAAGGCCTAATCTCATATGCGTGATTGGACCATATATTTGGGCTAATTTATGTAAATCTCGATGCGGTAATTTCCCTAATAAGTGCAGGCTTCCAAAGAGAGGAAACCCTTTTGGACCAGGAGGGAGTTTCTTCTCCCTCATCTTGTCCTTGCTTTTCCATGGCTTTTCTTCTAAAACATAAGCAACTGCAATGAGAAGTGCTACCGTGGACCAAGTCCAAGCCATTGTTTGCCCTTCAATCTCTTTAGTTTTGAAGGAAGGTCCGTTTCTACTTCTTCGAAGGAAAAGTTACAAACATCAAGGAAGAGGATTTGGCATAGGTGGAGCATTTGTGATCCACAACTGGGAATTTATAGACAATGTGAGAAAACAAGTTTCAGTCACAGTTCAAAGTCTATGACAGTTCCTTAAATGAGTGTGATGAGCTATGAGATTTGGCATTTATCCACGATTATTTGAGGGGAAAAAAAAGTATAGATCGCTTGCACGCCTACTATTATACCAACTTTGAATTTTCTACTGCACCTAGAAATGGAATGAAATCTCTCTCTCTCTATTGATCTGAAGGAAAGAAATGTTGTCCCCGCATAAAATACAAAAAAGAACATACAAGTTCCTCAGAGAACAAATTATAACAAAATATATCTCCAATAATGCACGGGACAAATCCCGAGAAATATATTACATATCTTTTTTTTGGCTGGAAGGGTTGAGTATGCCGTAAAAACATGTCCTAAAATAGAAAGATTGGCCATGTCGTGTACTGTAATCTTACAACTGTGTTATATATCAAGCAATTTTCCTATTTTTTTTTTTTAACGGAAGTGGAGCAAAATTTTCTATCTTCATCAACGTGAACTGCTTTAATAATGACAATGAAGAACAAGGCATTAGTCTCACATGTGCTTATTTGTATTGTCCTCCACATGGATAATGTAGGAAGAAATTTTTTGAGAAAATATTCGCAATGTTTGAAAATATCCCTATCGTACATGAACATTTATAAATATTTAAAACAGTTTTTAAAATGTCCACTAAATATTCATAAACGCTAGGAATTTTTTGCACAAAAATTACTTATAGCACAATTTGTTTTCTATTCTTTTTCAATAACTTTTAAGAACATTAATGACTCAACGAGAAACAATGAAAAATAATAATTTTTTAGATTATTATTTAGTTTTTAAATTTTGAAATGAATGTTTTACACTCAAAAATTAACATTTTAATCATGTCTAAATTATCATTCAACAGGCAGCAACTTACTTGGAAATTTATATTTGGAAAGAAACATCTTTGGTTTTTTAACGCAAGTGTTGTCCCCACAATAAATGATTAACCGTTGACTACACAACAACAACGAACAATAATTAACCATATGAGCAGGCAGGTTTTTTATTATTATTATTATTATTATTATTATTATTAATCTGTTTCATTCTTATCCTCATCTTTTTTAACGCATTACATTTTCTTTTTTTCCTTAAAAAAAGGTGTTGCCTATTTTCCTTTTCTTTGCTTTATTTTTCTTTTTTTTTTCTCTTTATATTTATGAGTTTTGAATAACCAAATAAAACCGTTTATTTTAAATAAACCACAAACGAAGCAAATTATAGGTTAGTTTGGATTTCAAACCAAACTAAATCATTTAAGAGATCAAATTTAATCCAAAACCAAACCAATTGTCTCATTTGGTTTGCTAGTTTGAATTGTGTTGATTCGAATAGAAAATCTAAGCTATGTAGTTTATATTACAATCTAAATTGACGTTTAAAATGTCTATCTGAATAGGAAATTTGAACTGAATTTATATTTGAATGAGTGCTAAGAATTGTAGTTTGAAACATGAAAAAAAAAATTGATTAGAAAAATATGAAATATTAAAAAAGTTCTTGAATTAAAAAATTATTATGAAATAATAGTGCTAAATTATAAATATAAATATTTGGGAGTAAAATAACCATTAAATATTGCTTTGAAATCTTGAAATGAGGAGGGGAATTAAATTCTAAATTGGGTTGCTTAGCACATTTTGAATTACAAATTTAGTTCAAATAAATGCTTTACCAAATATTAAATTAAATTAAGATCGTCATTTGAACTGAGTCAAGCCAAATTAACCCAGTGAATCAAACACGACATTGGTTTTTCTAATCAATTTGAACTAATAATTATAGACATTTTCTTAACCATAATAAGAACCAACATTTATGATAACTGATTCTTTATTTCTCAATTATACATATCTATGATGCAAGATTGAAGTATACAATTTATAAAATAAATAAAAACATTTAAAGTTGAAAACTAAGTATCCTTTTTTGGAGAAGAGAAAAGCCTTTCCTTAATAAAACTAAAGCATCCAATTTTATAAGACATAAAATCCTAAATTTAAAGTCACAACAAATTTTATAAATCTTTCCCTTTATTTTGAGTAAGAACTATTAAATGTTGGAATACTGTAATTCCTTCAAATATATATATATATATATATAATAAAATAACTAAGTATAGTTTTTACAAATACATAAAAAATGTATAATTTTTTAATATGTACAAATAGATATGAGAAATTTACGAAGAATGTCCCTTTATCAACCTACTTTTTAACATTGCCCTCTCTTTCTATTCTTTTCAAAATTGCCCCTTTAATGGTTATTTTTTTAATTGATTTATCAACAAACCCTTCTTGTCCCTAGTTCAGAAAACAAATGAGATCAGACCTAATCTTCGATCCCTCTTTCTTTCTAGATGTTTCTTTTCTCCCTCCTTTTCTAACTTCTCTCTCTCTTAGATGCGTAGTGCCATTCTCTTCTCTCTTTCATATCCTCTTCAATAGCCTCCACCGTAGCTCCCAAGGAGACTACTGCCAACGACGACCTTCTGATCCGCCAAGTTGTGTCTACCGGCTATGAAACTCTCCTTGCTGAATGCGATACACAAACTTATCAAGTTCTTCGATCTGACACCGGGAGAGTTCCACGAGCAATTCCTTAGTCTTAAGCTGCTTTGCCTCTCTGTAGACACTTAAAAGGCACTAATCGTTTCTACTGACAATCTTCCCCCCCATTCGCTCCTCAATCCAAACGTGGTTCGTGGACTTACCAAGTTCTCTGATCTGATACTGGGAGACTTCTGCGAGCAGTTCCTCGATCTAATTCCTAATGGATAAATTGTACGCAGCGAAAATTAAAAATTTTATGCCAAAGTATTTTCTAAAATACAAGTTTGACACACTATACGCATAAATTAACTAAATCTTACTAACCTTTAAATGTCGAAGAGCTCTTGCAATCAATGAAGAGAATAACATTCTAGAAGAGCCTCAACCAACTGGGCTTTTTGCTATTCTTTATTCACAATTGAAGTGCGTGTAGGTGCACAATGTATAGCCTTCCCGATGACTTTTCTTCCAACCAATTGAGAAATATCCAGAACTATAGTTCGTAATTTGTGAACAATAGTTCTTCAGAGAAGTTTCAGAGACTCATAGTATATAGTGCTCACTCTTGATCTCTCAACTAATCTAAATAACTTATGAGTCTCACTCCTTATTTATAGAGGTCGGCCCTAGAGTCAATCCTTATTAGATAAGGCCTCAAAATTCGAGTTTGAATCAGTTTTAGAATCTAATCCACGTAATCAAATTCTGTTTCAAATTGTTGCAGTTTCCAAGAGTGGCTAGTGAATCTTGGACTTGCTTTGAAGCAGGATCCAAGTCTCTATGTCTTGAGTAAGCATGGACAAATTTGAATACATCATGAAGTTCTTTATTCTCTATCGCAAGTTTGATGGGTGAAGAAGTTGGCTCACTTTGGGATGGCTCAGGCAAAGGAGGTGTTTCTATTATAACACAGATGGGTGAAGAAGTTTGCTCACTTTGGGATGGCGCGGGCAAAGGAGGTGTTTTTATTGTAACACATATGGGTGAAGAAGTTGGCTCACTTAGGGACATACCAGGCAAAGAAGAAGGTATTTTTGTTGCAATAGGTGTAGGTGATATTGAAGAGGACAAGTCAGGCAAAACAAATCAAGGTCCTTATCTGCAATAGTCGATAATGACTCCCCTTGAAGATAAGGTTAAGTGAAATAGGATTTTTTTTCTTCAAAAGTAACATCCGTGGAGACAAAAAAATTTTCAAGTGGATTGATGATAACATATATATCCCTTCGGCGTCGAAAAATCGCCACAAAGGCACACATAATAGCTCTAGTATCTAACTTCCCCATGTTATGACTATGAACATGAATAAAAGCAGTGCATCCATAGAGTCGAGGAATGAGGTTATTTATGGCTCTTAGATCAGGGTAAATTTTTTAGAGTGTTTCCATGGGTGTTTTAAATCCCAAAACCCTTGAAGGTAGCCTGTTGATAATATATGTAGCTGTGATAACAGCTCCCCCCTAATAATGTTTTTGGAACATGTTGGTGGAAAAGAAGGGCTCCAGTAGTAGCTAGTAAATGGCCATTTTTCCATTCTGTAACTCCATTCTGTTGTGGGGTAGCAATGCATGAGGATTCACGAATAATTCCTTCTTTTAGAAAATATGAAGATAAAATTTGGTTGAAATAATTTCACACATTATCTGATCTAAATCTTTTTATTTTAACCCTAAACGGAGTTTGAATCATGTTATGAAAATTTGGAAATACACTACGGACATTAAATTTGGATTTAAAGAGAAAGATCCAAGACATTCTAGTGCAATCGTCAATAAATGAAACAAATCAATGTGAGCAAGATACATTTGGAACTATGGAAGGTCCCTATATATCACTATGAATCAAGTAAAATAGGGTAGAACTTCTCTTATTTCTGATTGGAAAGGGTACGCATTTATATTTACCAAATTTACAAACATCACAATGAAAATGTTTATTCCTTATCCCTTAAATAAAGCTACAAACATAGTTTTTTAGAAACCCAAATGATAGATGTCCTAATCTAAAATGATGAAACCAAGTAATGTCTTTATTGGATGATGATAAAAAAGACTAAGAAAACTTATTCTTGATAATGTTTGATTTGCCTAGTTCGTCTAGATAGTAGTGGCTATGCTGGCTTGTTGGTATTTTGTCTGCCTTGTGTCAAGAAGACCAATTCTGGCACAAATAGGGAGGCCTTGTCTAGCATGATAAGTAAGTGCTAGTTTTATGGTGCCAAAATGGATATGGGTGTTACCTTGTGAGAGCCATTGAGGAGGGAGTTCAGGTGGTATTTGAAGGGTAACCATCTGTTCATGTGATACAGCAGGCAATTGACACTGGCTAAATCTTGATGCTTAGACGTATTCTTTTGGAGCTTTGGGAGAGTGACGAATAAGGGATTTTATTGATATGGTAAGAAGGTTTGTGGTTCTCATAAAAGCATGGTAAGGGTTTATTAGAGGAAGAGACTCAGAATTTATTTTATTTTCATTTGGTAAGTAGGAGATCTCATAAAGATATTCAAACCTAGAGGATGTAGACTTTCTAATTACAGGAGTAAGAGGTAGAGAAAGGGAGATATAAGGTGTTTCAAGATGAGAACTGGAACTTGAACTAGAATTCATAATGATTGAATAAGAGGAAACTTAATAACAAGACAAGAGAATGGCTCTGATACTAATCTAGGGGTAGTCAATTCGATGGTAGTCAGGCATTGTTTGGAGTGTAAGACAAGATTTGAAAGCTTTGCTTGAAATAAACAAATAATAGAAACATATTGCTTTTAGACCTTTTGCAGTTGTTGTCTGTTCACATGACCATGTTGGAGGGTCTTTTTTTAAAAGCTAAGTGAAAGGACTGACATACTTTGAGATTCTCAAGACAAAGACTTTGAGGTAATTGATGATGTCAAGGAACTATTGAACTTGTGTTTTTGTAAGATTTTCTTCTAGGAACTTTAACAGTTCATGGGCTATATGTGGTTGGGCTTCATACTGTCCATTGGATAATGTCATAACTAAAAAATAAATTTTAGGTTGTCCAATAATCATCTTTTTCTCAGACAACATTATTCCATAAGACTCTGTGATCTCAATGAGAAGGGCAAAGAACTCTGAATGTGATGTAGCATAGGACTTGTGAATTAATTGAATTAATCTCTCCTTAAGTCATTGGAAAGGATTCATTAATCGCTGAAAGATATTAAGGATTGGTTCCTATGCCATGAAGTATTTTTTGTATCCCAACCCATCTGGTAGAATTCTTAACCTCTCTTCTTGGTGTAGAGATCAAATCCAATGATCAGATCTTTTCCTAGTAGTTTTAATCTGATGATCGAGTGAATATCGAGCATCTAGGGAAGAACTGGAGCTTTATTGGCTTGTTGATGAGCTCTATGCTAAATATACTATTATTAGCAGAATGAAAATACTGCTTCTTCTTTTTCCAATATTCTGGTGATAGAATATTAGGATTCATAATGGTATACGAAGCATTTGTATCAAAGAAAGCTGCTACTTTGATTGGCTTTGCATACTTGGATAGAATAACCTTGTAACAACCGTCGTTTCCTTTAACCGATGTTATGTAACGTTTGACAATTTTATGCATCACATGAATGAAATTATGATTTAGAAGCATATTTTGTGTGAAAATTTCAGCATAATATTTATGATTATGAAGGTTATTATGAGCTAATGACTTTATTTGTAGTGGATGGACTAAGAAATTCTAATGACGCAAAGTGTCTAATGAATGATTATTATGATGTCTCATTTGAAAAATGTTCTATTTTGATGATTTACTTAGATTCTTATCTATTTGCACGTGATATTTTAGTCGTTTGAATTTTTAGAAGATTTGATTTTAATTTTTAGAAGTTATTTAACTTTAGAAATCATTTTTGCTCAAGTTTGGAAAAATTTTGACATTTTTGGATTTTCTCGAAAAAAAATCCTCCTAAAACGACATGTCATTTTGGGAGGGAGTGTCCCCAAAAACAACATGTCGTTTTTGGGTGGCTGAGAGCCAAAAACAAATCTTCCAAAATGACATGTCATTTTGGGAGGGAATGCCCCCAAAAACGACATGTCATTTTTGGGTGGCTGAGAGCAAAAAAAAAAAAAAAGGACCAAATGACATGTCATTTGGTCCATCTTCAAGCTTCCGTTGAAGTTGCAGAAGCAACATAAAAGACTCCAAATTTGATTTTAATAGATTCTATTCAACTTTTCACGTCCAAATATTAAAAAAATCTTATTTAAACTCATCTACATCATTATTTAAGTGATTAGAGAGAGAATAGGTTCTTTTGAAGAAATGTGGTGCATGAACATACACTAGAACCACCTGACAACCCTCACCACACACGTTCCTCTCCATCTCCCTGAGTGTTATCCTAATTGTCCTCATTCTCTTTACAACAAGGACATGTGCAAGCCCATAACACATTATCTACAACATCACACGTGAATAAACTTTTTTCTCCCTTCCACGTTATCCTCTGACAACACACTCCACTCCACGTTGGCTGCTACCTCATTTCTCCCAGTCTTTTGGCTGCATTATAATTGAAAGGAAACAACGTAGGCCATCAACTCTCACATACACCCATTCGTTCTTAGCTTTTCCTTCTTCCTTGTTCTTCCCTCCTCCAAGACGTGACACATGCGATCACACCTCCAGCCAAGTTGTGCCACCCTTCGCAAGCCTCTAAATCTCCACCCTCAACACTCTTATAAACCTCCAAGTCAAGCCCAACACACACCCTGAATTTGGGAGCTAAATGGACTAGTTATGGTGTGTCTCGCTGAAATCGTCGTAAGGCCGAAATGGAGATTTTGACCACATTTTGAGATCAGTTTTCTACCTATTCTTATACCAACTTTTAACTATGATATTATGGTATTTGTGGGAATAATCTTATGTGATTTAATGTTTGATTTTGTTTAAGAAATAAAATTTTTATTAATAATTATTTTTAATCATGTTTTTAAGAGAAAACCTATATTTTGGGATTTTTCTGGGAGGAATCGACATAAGATTTTAAGAATATTTCTTTTGATGATTGTATATCTATATGTTAGGCATCTCCCATAAAAATTTCGGATTCATATAAGCTATTTTTAATTTGTTTGAGAATTTATACTAAACGTTATTCTTACGATCTCTTAAACAGCCTTTAAATATGATAATTTGTTTGATTATTTTATGGGATATGTTTAATGCTAGAAAAATTTGTGAGTACTCATTTATATGTCTAGTTTATGATTGCAAATTTTCAGTCACATGTGAATGTTAGAATTGGAGAAATAAATCGTAGAATAAATACAACTTATTGTTTCGGTAATTTTACTACAACGTTTTCGTAAAAGTTGGCATAGTTGAAAAATACTTAGAATGATTCAAATATAATGAAAATTTTTTTGGTAATGCTATGCCAAAATTTTAGATCAATTGAAATTTTGTGTGATTTTATAAAATTCAATGATTGTTGACTGTTCGCATTTTGTTCATAGTGACAGATTGTTGTTGTACATCTAAAATGTAAGAAAAATAATTATACTTGCTCAAACTTGATGAAATTAATTCTGGTGGTAGGTATATATCTTTATTATGTCTTGTGCAAAAATTTCAAAGCCATTTGAATTTTGGTAACTTTTCTAAAATTCGTTGATTGTCACTACCTAAACCAAAATTCTAACAACAAAGGTATGAATTGTAGTATATAAAAGAACAACTTAAAGTGGTTCAATTGTGATGAAATTAAATATGGTAATTTTTATGGATGTTAAGAGTATGTGCTAAAAATTTCAAGTCATTTCAAATTTTATGTGATTTTTAAAAATTCATAGAATACTGGCTGTTTAAGTTATTGGTCTAGAAACTAAGTTGTGTATTGAATAGACTAATCCAAATGTCATGAGAATATTTATGGAGATATATATGTATGTTAAGAACATTGTATAAAACTTGAAAGCTATTAGAATTTTCTATGATTTTATAAAAATCGTAGAGTGTTGGCTGCTAGGTTGAGATCATGCACCTATCTTAATTGTGATAATAGAATAAGTTAGTTTAATTCATCAAGTATGGAATTGCTTGTTATAATGATGTTGAATATGATATTTTGAGTATGTTCTTATACCAAGAATGTTTCTTTTATCATCATGTTTTAATATTAAATATGTTTGAGGCAATTGAGTAGTTGGAAGTAGAATGGAAACTATCCACTTGCAAGAGGTTAAGTAAAATTTCTACAAGTCAAGTAAGTACATTTTCACCTGCAACAAACCATCCACTTGCAAGAGGTTAAGTAAAATTTCTATAAGTCAAGTAAGTACATTCTCACCTGCAACATGATTACGAACTATGAAAAGTTTTGATAAATGTTATGTTTTATTATGTTATTAATGTTTACACATTTCTCATACAAAAGACCCTTTTTACCATGATTATGAAGAATGTCCTTTACAGATGTTTGCTCATTGTTTCATGATGCATATGACATTTTCAAATATATATATATATATGTATCACATAATTAAGGCGTTGCACACCCAATGATGATGATGATGTTGATAATGATGTTGTCCCGTAAGGTCGACTTGTTACATTTGGTTGGGATTAGCTACCCCTCTTCTCTTATGATGATGTGCCCTAATAATGTTAATGATGCAACGCCAAGGCCCTAAAGAATAAAACAAATGTTTTTAAAATGGAAAAAGGAAAAAGGAAAAACATATTCTTACAAAGTGTGCTATATGCACTATGTTAACTATATCAATGATGAAATGGTTCATGCCATGGTTAGAGTTATTGTAATGTTATGTGAGATTACATAATGTACTTACTAAGCTTAACGCTTACATAAGTTAATCATATTGCAGATAAGGGTAGGGCCATAGCTATGGATGGAGGATGGAAGGACAGATGTACATGCAAAGATGGTGGTGTTGGATCATGAAATTATGACATTAAATAAAATTTAATATTGCTATGTTTAGAATTTAATTCCACAAGTTATGAGACACTTTTATGAACTTTGGTTTGTAATAACTTATGGGTTGTAATTTGCTTTCGTATTTCATATTATTATGTTAAACTAACTATGCTTGTAGGCAGTCAATTAGCTAAATACCTTGGGTATTCCGTCAGGCTAACCAAGGAGGAAAATCATTTCTAGTAAGTAAGTATTTTTGCTTTATTAAAAAATGCGATCCTGAGTAGTACTAGCCATATACACTTAGTAATAATTCAATTGTAAAAAAAAAATAATAAATTAATATTTTAATTCACATATTTACATGGCAATATTAAATAAAAAAATTTGCACCAAAAATCCTAGGATTATTATTGGATAATACTTACAACTTTAGGTTTTCCCGTCAAATAATTAAGAGATAACGATGTAAGTTAACAGTCCTTGTGACGTCCATAAGGGGGCATTATAAACCTGCATCTTGATTACTAGAATTGGCTAAGCTAGGTTGATAGCATCCATGTGACATCTGTAAGGGGGCATTATAAACCTGTATCTTGAGTACTAGTATTGGCTAAGCTAGGTTGATAGCATCCATGTTGTAGCATCCTTCCAATTCTTCTTAGCTCGTTCTATCCACTTGCTGGAATGCACATAGGGATTCAGGAGTGGCTTCATCCTCCAATGAAAATATGGACTCTACATCAGTATCAAAGAGTGAAATTCCTATGGTGTATTCAATATAAGAGATCAATTTTGCTATTTTACCCATAGGGCATTGTTTAGCAAAATGACCTTTTTCTCCGTACTTTTAGGAACTATTGGAAGTCTTTCCAAATTTCTTTTTCTTCTTAAGGAACTTGATAGGACCCCGTCCTCTTCTTGTAATGCTTCTGGAAGAGGTGTTTCTTGAATCTTCTTGTCTTATGTAAATAGGAGCACTTGGAACTAGTCAGACATTTGATCATAAGATCCTTTTTGCTGCACACTCGATCTAGTTGTTTTGACAGTTTCAGGTACTCTTGTAAGAACTTGTTTTGAGAGAGCATTTTTTGTAATGTTCTTATGATTAACTAGCAGAGTTCTCCAAGAGTGGCCGTTCGTAATTCCTTTCCTACTTGTGTCAAGAGTCTTATTGTCTCTTCTAATCTAGGGGTAGTCAATCTGGGGGTAGGCTGGCATCGATTGAAGTGTAAGACAGGATTTGAAACCTTTGTCCGAAATAAACAAACAATAAAAATATATAACCTTTAGACCCTTGCCTACTCCTGGATCGTCCTCCTGGATTTTAACAAAGATTTATGGCCTTGTTTGAGATTAACAGCTGCTATTGCTATTATTCCAACCTGGGAGCTTAATCTGTCAAAGTGAAGTGCTAAGGATCTACTTTCTGTTTTGTTATAAGGTTCCCTTTACTTAAGAAATTTAGAAAAACATGTTTTAGAACATTGATATTTTATTTCTTAGGAGAATTTTTATGCGATAACTTCAAGTCTGATTATAACAAAGGTTGAGTTCTCTATATATAGAACTCTTTGGTGATAAGATTACAATACATATAGACCAATTACAATATAAAGCAAAGGATAAGATAAGGCTGACTCAACAAGCATAAAGCTAAGGACTAACTTGGAAAAGCTAAGAGAGTACACACATTATTAGAAGTAAGGTTTAATGGGAATCTTCTTTTCCTTGTTGTTGACTCAGATTTCACATGGTGTTGTCGAGAAAGGTTCTCTAGTCTATATCATAGTTGAGGTAAAAAAGTGATCATTGTGACTTCTTCTACCTTATCATCATCCGTAGGGGGACATGCCTCATAACACGACCATATGATTTCTAGAGTGGATGACTCAGCAATGGAAAAGTTGTTGAAAAGATATGGGTCTTAGAAATCCACAAAGCCTGGATTTTTGTAAAGGACTCCCTCAATATCTGTCTTTGTGTAAAGCTTTTTGTTATGATTATCATTAGTATCGAATGGGCCCTAAGAGTGTTGTAGTATACCCTTTTCAACTTTTCTATTGTAGTCGAGAGGAAATTGTTTCTATGGTGCGCCTTCATCTGGTGTTGGCCATATCTGATAGTGAAGTAAACCATGAAAAAACATCCATTTGGGCTTTGTATGCCGGTTCAAAGTCATTTCTGTCTTGAAAAGCTGTGATATAAGTTCTGGTAGTAATAGTTTGGACTTCAATGACTATGGTAAAGACACTAGTTAAGTACTAGAAAAAATGAGCAAGTGGTTTTGGCATGAATAGGGCATCTCGAAGAGGAAGTACTTTTATAAAAGGGTAATCCGAATGGATACCAAGGTCATGGTAGATTGGAGGACCAAGTTTTTTAATAAGATTGTTTTGCATGAACAAAGCTCTTGTGGTTGCCTTTTCTCCATTATTTTTCCCTTCTAAAATTCTATGGGTATCTTTGGGAAACAAAGAGGGAGTTGAAGACGTAGCCGTTGTAAAAATCAGTGGGATGTTTGTCATAGAGTGAGATTGGTTATTTTTGGAGGTCTGGTAGTGTTTCTTGGCAATGGTATTTATAGATGGACTAGATTAGTAATCAAGAATAATATTTTGTTTTCTTTTAATACGTTTAATATCAAAGGAATACTGATCAAACCATGTGGCCAGTCTTAGTAACTATGCATTAATGGCTTTACTCCTTTTAAAGTTGATCATACCTGCTGACACTGCAAAATCTGTCTTAACCAAGAAATGATATCTGATGAGATGGAACTTAAACTTCATGAATCCCTTTTTTATTGTCAAAAGTTCTTTGAAGGTGGAATGGTGATGCAACTGGGAATCTTTAAAGTGACCACTTTTATACCCATAAATTCTTCTTTTCTTAGCTTCATCTTCTTCGAGTAAAACAACTTCCCAATGTTTGTCACTAGCGTCTGTCTTGAGAATCCTTTTCCCATGTGGGGCAAGGTCTTGCATGCATTGCTTTAGCATCTTTACAGATGTTTTCTGTTCACATGACCATGTTGGACCTTTTTTAAAAGCTGAGTGAGAGGATTGATATACTTTGAGATTCTCGAGACAAAGTGTCTGGGTAATTAATGATGCCAAGGAACTGTTGAACTTGTGTTTTTGTAAGATTTTCTTCTGGAAACTTTAACAATTATTGGGCTATATATGGTTGGGCTTTATACTATCCATTGGATAATGTCATACCCAAAAAATAAATTTTGGGCTGTCTAATAATCATCTTTGTCTCAGACAACATTATTCCATGAGCCTCTATGATCTCAATGAATTGGGCCAAGAGGTTTTGATGGGATTGGACATTTGGTGAGAACAACAGAATGTCATCAATATATATATAGGCATTTAAGAGAATTGGGCCGTATATTTAGTCATGGCCTTTTGAAATAATGATGGGGCTATTTTGAGTCCAAAGGGTATAACCATCCATTAGAAATGGTGGTTCGAAATACAAAAGGCAGTTTTTGGCCTATCTTCTGGTTTTATGCCTAATTGTCAGAATCCTACCTTAAGTCAAATTTCAAGAATATTTTGGCATTTGAAAGGGTGGAAAACAAGGAGTTTCGATTTGGCAATGGGAATTTGTCATTTGAGATGAAATGATTTAGTGGTTTATAGTTAATTACAAGTCTTTGTTTTCCTCTGATTTGTTCAGACCTCTTATTGACATAAAATGCATGACACACCCAAGACAAAGTTATTGGCTCAATCAATCCTTACTGTTGTATCTCTTGACATTCTTGTGAAGCCATTTGTTGATGTTTAGGACTCATTCCTGGATGACTAGCTTTTGTACGATTAACATCTTCGTTCTGCTTGAATGATAGAGAGACAAAGAAATCTTTTCTTGTCCAGAGTGGAGTGGAGCATTTTTTTCAAGAACTCTAAATGTGATGTAGCACAAGACTTGTGAATTAATCTCTCCTTGAGTTGTTGGAAAGGATTCATTGATAGCTGAAAGAAATTGAGGATTGGTTCCTATGCCATGAAGTATTGTTTGTATCCCAACCTATCTGATAGAATTCTTAACCTTTCTTCTTGGTGTAGAGATCAAATCCAATGATCAGATCTTTTCCTAGTAGTTTTAATCTGATGACCAAGTAGATTACCAAGCATCTGGGGAAGAATTGAAGCTTTATTGGCTTGCTGATGAGCTCTGTGCTAAATATACTATTGTTAGCATGATGAAAATACTACTTCTTTTTCCAGTATTCTGGTGGTCAAAAATCTGGATTCATAATGGCATACAAAGCACTTGTATCAAAGAAAGCTACTACTTTGATTGGCTCTGCATACTTGGATAGAATAACTTGCATCTGGATTATTAGAATTGGCTGAGCTAGGTTGATAGCATCCATGTTGTAACATCCTTCCAATTCTTCTGAGCTCGTTTTATCCACTTGCTAGAATGCACAGAGGGATTTAGGAGTGGCTATATCCTTTGATGAAAATATGGACCCTACATCATTATTTAAGAGTGAAATTCCTATGGTATCTTCAATGTAGGAGATCGATTTTATTATTTTACCCATAGGGCATTGTTTAGCAAAATGACCTTTTTCTCCGCACTTGTAGCACCTGTTGGAAGTCTTTTCAAATTTCTTTTTCTTCTTGAGGAACTTGATGAGACCCGTCCTCTTCTTGTACTTCTTCCGTTTGAACTTCTGCTCTGAGAAGTGCTTCTTGAAGAGGTGTTTATTGAATCTTCTTGTCTTATGTAAATAGGAGCAATTGGAACTAGTCGTACATTTAATCATAAGATCTTTTTTGTTGCACACCCGATCTAGTTGTTTTGACTGCTTCAGGTACTCTTGTAAGAACTTGTTTTGAGAGCACATTTTTTCTAGTGCTTTTTATGATTAACTGGTAGAGTTCTCCAAAGCGGTCATTCGTAATTCTTTTCCCGCTTATGTCAAGAGTCTTACTATCTCTTCTCCTAATGGATATGGTATGGATGATAAAAAAGCTTGTTTCATGTTTGGATCATTAACTCTACCAATCTAATAGAACTTATGGGTCACCTTCCTAAAATGTTTTTCTAGATACTTCTTGTCCATTGAACAACATTTCATTTTGAAGAACTCTGCTCTAAGCCTTTCTGTAGTTTGATTATCTTATCCACAGAACTCCGTATAGACTAGAGCTAAGGCTGTTTCGACATTGTCCATATGGAGAAACTGGATTTACCTATATTCTCCTAGGCTTTTGCACCATTCTTGAAGAATACCTGTTAACCTAGAGGCAAAACCCAATAAGACTGCTCGGGTTTGCATTTTGGGCTTTTGTCCTTCTAGCAGGAGCCATGCCTTAAATTCTTAGTTTCTAACATACGATTGGCTGGGAGGAAGATCATCAAGAGTAAAGGTATGAAACTTAGAGGACTTGTTGACTGGATTGTCTTCTGAAGATGGGTTTTCATGTTCTCCTTCCTCTTCTTCTTTGTATGATTGTGTCATAAAATGGAGAGGAGGCTATTCATCACTTGATTCTTCTTCTGATGTCAACTCTTCTCCTGATGTCCATTCTGAGGATGTTTTTAGACCACTTTCTTCAAAGTCTTCTTTGCTAATTGTTAGTTATGGAAGACTATTTAGGGATAGTTCTTGTAAAATCTTAGACAAGGGATTAGTAGTCTTTTGGACCATAAGCTAGTCTTAAGACTTTTTCTTTGCTTGTGAATCAAGTTCAGCTTCTAATACTGTTTTGGCTTTTGTTTTCTCCTTTCTTTTCCTTATCTTATCCTCTTCATCTAATATTTTCTTAGGATGGAGGATAGATGTTGATCTTAGAGTGCATTGGATCAATGGCTGTGGTTCTTTTGCCATGGTTGTAAACTTCTAGGGTTTAGGCTCTAGTGATGCTGCATGCTTTGATTATTCTTAGAGTTGTTGCTTTAAGGCTGCATACTGGTTTTTAAGGCTTTTCATCTCCTCTTCTTTTGCTAAGAAAATCTGCATTGGTACTGTATTTGTCTTGATGAGAGCCACTAGTTCTTTATGGGTTTGCTGAATTTTTGTTGACAGCCTAGCAATGATAGAGTCTTCAGATTATTGAATATTGGCTACCACTTGTGTTGTTTGGGTTTCAATTTTCTTCAGAATTTTATTTTGAGAAATAATATTCTCAGACTGCCAATTTAGGGTTGCTTTAGTAAGAGAAACCTTTTTGATTGAACCATCAGCTTCTCTGGCAGTTGGGTTTGGAACCTTAGGCTGGTGAAAGACAGTTCCTTCCTGTTTTTGAAAACCTTTTATAGGAGGCAAGTCTTTGTCATAGTCTGCAGGACTCATCATGTAAACTTGTGGAATGGGTTGGAAGTATTCTCCATGATCATGCATCTATATTTGGGCTTGCTTATAGCATGGTAACATTGGAGAAGTCAGAGGAGCTGGTGGATTTAGTGGAGGGTTTTGAGGATCCCATTCTGAAGGACTCGCAAGTGGTTGGCCAAAATGTTTTGGGTCAAGTATTTGACTATATAGTGGAACTTGCCTAAGGGCTAGTCAAATAGTCCAACTCCTTTGTCCTTTTTTGCAAGACACTATTTTAGCCTTCGTCCTAACCTTTGTCTCTTGCTTTTCTGAATATCTTCTTCGTCTTCCTTCATACAAGCTGGACAGTTGCATACATCCCAGTAGTAATGTCCTGTAGATGACTTGAAGGCATAATTTAGATTGCCTTGGCCATCAAAGGATATTATTTCTATTGCTGTAAATGGAGTGACGCCAATCAACATGTATTGGGTAGTGAAACAGTTAAGGGGTAGAACCTCCTTTCTGTCAAACGTTATTTGTCTGCTGTTATCTTCCATTTTCTCATACTTTGGTTACTTTATTTGGATAATAGGGAGCGGCTGATGCATCTTTTTGTAGTTTCTGATCCACGAGCTTGGCAATAGCTTCTTAACTTCCTCCGTAGGAATCTGTCGTGGGACATGAGTGCACATTTGAACCTCATCAAAATCTACCTTGATCAACAAGGCGTCAAATGATGTTGGTAGAGCGAGGTCAAGGGCATGATCTTGAAGTCTATAGGCCATCTGGTAATGAAGAGTAGATCCAATGGAGTTTGGATCTTGGTCAACTCTCACTATTTAAACCTGGATCTTCAAAGCATCAAGTAATCTGTTGTCCATTAAAGGCATATTGAAGTTGGGGAATAACGTAATAATTACAGTTCTTGCATTTAGGGTAGTCTCTATAGTGACTATGCTGGCTTGTTGGTATTTTCTCTGCCTTGTGTCAAGAAGACCAATTCTGGCATAGATAAGGAGGCCTTTTCTAGCATGATAAGTGAGTGCTAGTCCTATGGTGCCAAAATAGGTATGGGTACAACCTTGTGAGAGCCATTGAGGAGGGAGTTCAGGTGGTATTTGAAGGGTAACTATTTGTTCATGTGATAAAGCAGGCAATTGACACTGGCTAAATCTTGAGGCTTGGACGTATTCTTTTGGCGCTTTGGGAGAGTGACGAATAAGGGATTTTATTAATCTGGTAAGTGGGTTTATGGTTCTTGTAAAAGCATGGTAAGGGTTTATCAGAGGAAGAGACTCATAATATATTTTATTTTCATCTAATAGGTAGGAGATCTCATAAAGATATTCGAACCTAAAGGACATAGACTTTCTAATTGCAATAGTGAGAGGTAGAGAAAAGGAGGCAGAAGGTGTTTTAGGATGAGAACTAGAACTTAAACTAGAATTCATAGTGATTGAATAAGAGGAAACTTAATAATAAGACAAGAGAATGGCTCTAATACCAATCTAGGGGTAGTTTGGCATCGATTGTTATTTGATACATTCAGTCAATAAAAATTTGACATTTGAATTATTAATCTTTGTTAGCTTTTGTAATTAAAATTTCCTTCGTAAAGTGTATTACATTAATTGGAGAATCAAAGTCACCATAATTATTCCACCTGCATCTTCTTTCATAATTAATTTACTTTAAACAGTTTAAATTACAATGTTAAAAGCATTATTTTTTTTGCACGCTTTACTTATTTGACACTTGTCATTCCCATATGCATATAAACGAGAAAGTTAAAAAAAGGAAAAAATAATAACATATAAACAACATATAACATATAACAAAAATTACAACACCGGTGTGCATATTTATGTGTATTCGAGGACATGCATACATCTTTACGGATATTCTAATTCTAAATCAATTATCTGATAATACGAGATAATCTGCAGATCTGACAAGAATGTGGGAATGGGTATCATGGATTGTTCTTGTTGTACGGTAACTTTAATTGAAACACCACATACTGAAAATTATATAAAGGAAATAATTATTGGTATGTAACTATGATGTATGTAAATACAAATTCCTTATTGCATGTCAAATCTATGGTCTCCTTGAACACCTCTTCATAATCGGCTTAACATTTTTCTGGGTTCAACAATTAATTCCAAAAGAAGTTAAACAAAACTCATTACTCATCAGCCTAAAACTAATTTAATAGCCCAAAGATGCAACCAATTTTAAGAAATATCTCTTTGCCCACAAAATTCCAAATGTTTAATACCTCAGGTCAGTACGCAACCTAAAAACTATCTTATAAGAAAATAATGTTTTAAAAATAAAAATAAAATTATTTGTAGTAAAATAATCAACAAAAGAGATTTAGATGAAATAATTATGATGGTTTGATTCTATAATTCATGTAATATATATTAGGAAAAAAAAACTTAGTTACATTAAGCTAACCAAAAGATTAGTAGTTTAAATGTTCAATTGTCATTAATCAGGTGTACCAAATAAATAAGGTAACATTGTGTAACCTTTATACTAAATAATTCCTTTTTGTGTCTTTATCTACACAGTTAGAACTATCACCACTAATAGGGTGTTTGGAAGGTGATGGGAACCAGTGGTGAGAACCACTTTTACTGTAGCATATGAGAACTTTACACTGTAGTAATTTTTTTATTGTTACTATAGCGTGTGAGAGCTTTTTACTATTTATAACTGATTTTGTGATGAAAACTACAGTTTCTACCACTTTACCAAACACCCCCTAAAACTTTAGTACGCTAATTCACAAAGAGGATTGTGGCGCAACGGTAACATGCCTGACTCCAGATCAGAATGTTGCGTGTTAGTGGGGTTTACTTTTCAATTTTTATTCCAAAAAAAGATAGCTACTGGAAGTGAAAAGTCGAAAATCATTACTTAAAAAGAGAGAGAGAGAGAGAAAGAAAAGAAAACTGAAATTCATGTACAAGACTGCTTTTCATACATTATTATAGTTTACCGGAGCAGCGGATTACATACAAATTCGATCCTTGTAAATAGTTTATAAATAGTCCTTGAATTAAAAAAAATCTTTATAAATACTTCATCTCTTAAATATTTTGTAAGAGGATCGCTAAGTTAGACTTGAAGTCTCTAAACTATTTTTTATTTAAAAATGGTTCTCGTCTGGAAAGTTATACAAATTCAATCCTTATATAAATGTTTTAAAAAATAGTGTAACTATGTTTGGCTATTAGTTAGAATCAATTGGTTCTAACAAATAAATAGTATAAATTTCTCAGCCGTTACAATAAAAAAATAAAAGTTGTTATAATGTAAACCTCTCATGTTCTATAATATTTTTAGCTCAAAATTGGTTCTAAACACCCTATAAATAAATGAATGAAAAATAGTAAATATTGGTGGTTTAGATACCATTCTAAACCTTTTTGAAACATATTATAAGAATCATTTTAACCAAAAAAAATTGGTAATTTTATTGCTTAAAACAAAAAATTATCTCAATTTTTATATTTGAAATTGAGAAAAATTTTATTATTTTTTAATTTTTTTATTTCAAATTGAGAAAAATTTCTTGCTTTCAATTTTGTTTCTCTAAACTTAAAAATTTGTGTTACCAAAAGTGAAAGCTTAAGGTGCGGATTCGGGTCGAGACCAGCGTTGTAGTTGAATTCAAAGTCCATTTGGCTACTGTTGATGTTGCCTTAACCATCCATAATAAAGTTAAAGTTAACCATATTTGATGTTAATGTAGGATCATTCCCATTTTAGACTTTAGGTACAAAAATTGTAAATCTTTCCGACTTTAATGTTTTCCATCTCTTTATTTCACATAATGACCAATTTTCATGTTTTTTTTTTCGTTTAAGGATTAAATTTGGCACACTTCCAAATGAAATATTTTTAAGGGTTTTTAGTACATTTACCTCTAAACTTTGGGCTTTTTTGTAATATGGTCCTTAAATTTTTTTTGTAGCAATTGAGCCCTTGAACTTAGCTAAGTGTGTCAATTAAGTCCCGAATCAAAACGTTTGTCAAAACAAGATGGAATAAAAAAGTGAGACACAAAGACCCAATTATAAGGGAAGGGGCAAAATTTCATGCACTATAATGATTAAATTATATATATAAACCAACAAAAAAATCATTAACAATGACATTACTTTTTTGTTTTTATTCCTTTTTTGGGCATAAAATGGAACAATTTGAGTCTTATTCGATGTAAAATGGGTGTTCTAAACGAATCGCGTCCCTCTCACGTAATCGTTTTCTGTCGTGATTTTGAAGCAAGGTTTGTGATTAAGACTGAATTGCCATACCTTGTTAAGTTTAAAGACTTATTTGTAACCCAAAAAAGTTTAAAGACAACATTATAAAAATACAAAAACTTTAGGGGGACAAATATAGAGAAGTTGGTTGAAGAACCTTTCATGATTTCAATTCTTTGGATAACCCAACAACTATTCAATTCAACTCTGTTTTTCATTATTAAAAAAAAAAACAAAATTGATGACTGAGTACTAATTCTAGTGAGAGAAATAAATTTGAATTATTCCAAAGTTTTTAATGTAGCTTTTTTTAAAATAAATATTTTAATGTAGTTAATAACCTATTTATTATAATTTGTAAATGACTAATTTAATTCTAAACGAAAAATTATAAAGGTAAAATATGAATTTATTAGTAACAAAATTAAATAGAATTACTCCAAGAACGTAGCTTGACTAGAGCTTCATGACTATAATCTATAACATTATTATATATACTAAAGAAGAGGTTATAAACACCGTAGTTTTTACAGTGTACTTCTTTTTTAATCTTTTGGTAGGTTTTGCCGATTTTGCCCTTATTTGTCCTTTTCTTTTTTATTTTGGCAGTGGCTTTTGGTCATTTTTGCCTCTATTGTGCATATTACACTTTGGTTCATTCTTTCTCTTCTTTGTCCTGGGTTTTTTGTCATTTCACGCCACAAAAAAAAAAAAAATAGTCTCTACTATCCTTTCTTCATCTCCTTGCAGTTTTTGTCGTTTATCCTAAGATTACGTTGGACCTTTTTTTTTTTTTCCTTTTCGTTCATTTTCTGTATGCTAAGGCTTAGGTTTTCTTCTTTTCTCTCATTCACACCCATCAATTCAATGTTCTTCTACCTCCTCCGTTTTCTTTAAGCTAGGGTTTTGCTCTTGGAATGTTCTTCTTCATTGTGCTTTGTTTCTCACTATGCATCTGGTTGATTTGAAGGTAAAGATAGATTGCTTTTCCCTATACATTTGGCTGCTATATGTCTTTTTTTATTTGGGCTATGAAGTTTTAGATTCTTTATCTATATTTCTCTCCCTGTATTTTTTCTAATTTTTATTTGCTTCTTTTTCTTTTTGGCTATGGAGGTTTGACTTTTACCCTTTTTTTGTTGTAATTATTATGTTTTATTTTGCTATAGAATTGGGTTCTCTCTCTCTCTCTTTGATCGTAGAGTTTTGGGTTTTTCATCTATCTTTTTCTTTGTGTTTTTTTTTCCCAATTTTTATCTGCTTCTTTTTCCTTTTGACTATAGAGGTTTGGTGTAACGCCCTTATATGGGGGTTAACAGTTGTTAATAAATTAAAAGAAAAATAAAAAATAAAAGTAAAACTTCAAAAATAAGGTTGCTTGGGACTTAAATGAAAACTCTCAAATCAAAAGTAAAAATATAAACGACAATTAAACCACAGTTTAATATAAAACCTTAAATTTAATAATATAAAACTGCCATCATTATCATTCCAACCCTCAACACATCTTAATATAGTCACAAAAAATAGCAATCGATGCTTACATTATTATAAGGAACATTCTTAACAACTGAAGCAATCTCAACGTAATATAGCTATATAGCATCCTCAACTATTTTCCTCGTAACCACCTTACACTTAGTGAGTCCTAAAAAGATGAAAATATAAGGGAATGAATGACAACATGCTCAGTAAGGAAAACTATTACTCACCTTTCGGTTTTTATCCTTACCATATTAAAACCTGCATGGTTAGCTAGTTCTCATTATTATTCATCAATTTTATCATGTTCAATTTCAGTAGATATCTTATGATCATTCTTACCAAGTTCTATACATATATATATATATATATATTAATCTAGGATTTAATTATGCTTATCTGTATCCACTGTGCAATAGAATATCATATCACTTAACTCAACGAAACCCAAATAGACGCGCTTGATCACCCTCCAAACATTTCAAGGGCGTTTTAGTGAAGGGACATCAAGCCTCGAGTCCTCATCAAGTCAATTCCTGTACAGTACGTTCTAAAACTCTCAATCCAAGGGAGCGTCATCACTTCCCCCTATTTTACCTTTTAGGGTATTCGTGTCCAAGGACGTAACCGCTGCCCTTTTCACGTCTCACCATTTCTTTATATTTATTTGTTATTTATAGAGTTAGTTTTCTTAACCATGCTTCTTAATTTACAACAACATGTGTCAAATTATTATGTTCCTCGTTGTACAATACAAGACGAGTTTCACATAATCATGTTATAGATATAATCATATACATTTAAAATATCATATGCATATCTTGCAACATAAAACAATAAATTTTAATTTATCAAAACCTCACAAAAGATGAGTAATAGAATCCTTATCTTTTAAGCTTATCAACAATCTTTTAATCTCGGAATCAATTAACGTGAGCTCTACACTCCTTTGATCCTAAAGCGTGTATGAGGACAATTAAAACTAAAGTACAATATACAACCATATTCATATATAAATCATGTGTAAATCCATCTCACTAGTGTGCCATTAAAGTTTTTATGCAAATTTCTTTTTGAATACCAAAGTAAACAAGTTTGTCTTAACACAATATAAAATATATACAAGTAATCTATATGTTTTTGTCCGTAATAAGATTTATAAATCACTTAGGATAGTATTGGAATGGTTGCAAGACATTAAGGAATTAGGAGGTGAGCAAAGTTAGGTTCTTGGTTCAGGTTAGCAGTTGGTATACCATGGTAAGCTGGCAGTATACTTTTACAAAAAGAGTAGGTTTTGTCACGCCCCGGAGTACGGGAGGTGACGTGGTGGTTTATTTAAATGAATTAAGCAAAGATTTAGTTAAAAATAGGGTTTTAGAAGGAAATTTATAAATAAAAAGGTAATAATTTTAAAATCATTTGAATAGAAAAGTTAAATAAATAAATAAAACACCATAATAATTAAACAAATAGAAATAACATTAAAATAATTAGGTATGGGGTGGAATGCGTATGAGTCCCACTGGCCCACATATTGTGCACATATAGTACTGACAATATTATGATACAACCACAGTCCAGAATAAAAGAAAAGTTAAAGTCTTACATGCCTTGAATGATAAATTAACCTACCAAATACTTCTACTGATCGTAAGTCCGGTCGGCAGACTCTTCTCCAAACCTATGCTGATATCCACCTAGGGTTAAGATTTT
>CAMOHE010043042.1:0-11711 GCA_946598075.1 Artocarpus hirsutus
TATGTTTTTAAATAACAACAAAACTAAATCAAGTTATTGAACTGTGTTACAACTCTTGTACGTTTGTTTTGGTAGATTTTGAACAAACTCCCCAACAAAATATTGGTGAGATAAGTTTGAGAAATGTGATGAAATAGGGCTCATAAAAAAAATGTAATGAAATGGGAACTAGCCAGTTAGCTCGTACTGTTCATAACTAGCTAGCGGATCAAAAAAGGAAAAAAAATGACATCGAAAAAAAAGAAGCAAGCATATGTTCTCAATGTATCAAATTTTGTTCATCCCTAAATATGTCTTGTAAAACAAATAATCCACATTGAAAAACAAAGAGGGAAAGCAAAAACATTAGCACAAAGTACTCAAATTATATACCAAAGAAAATACAAAATGGATAACAAAAGATGGCGATCCGGACAATTAAAAATGTTATTGAAAAGACTCGTAGTTTGATCACTTGGTTTTAGCCACTCCAGAGCCAGACTACTGCAATGATCAACCATTTAAAGTTAGAGAAAATGGGATAAATGGACTAATTTGAAATCTATGAAATCCAGCTAGCTACTTCAAATTAATTCTCTAGTTTAGTTAAATAAAAAAGTCTCTTAAAAAAAGTTTGACTTTCGTACGTCTTAAATAACTAATATCAATTTTCAATCATGTAAATTATTAGTTCTTGAATTTTTTTTTTAATAAATACTCTTTTTATATAAGGCAATTAATAAAAGAAAATGAAATTCAAAATATAACAAAAGACAATCAATTAAAATCAAAATAGAAAACTTACCCGTGTGAATGGCCTTTGCATGAATTTTTCTCCATCAGAACGTTGCTCAGGCTGAACAACATTGTGGTGATAATAAGCATTCCCATCTACAGGCTCATTGTAGTATAAACCAGTATCATTGCTTCCCAAGTTCACACATTCTTCACCGGCCACAATATGATCAACAACATGATTATCAATGAAAGAATTATTTCCATAATTGGCACTAGAATTAATCGTGGGATGATCAGAATTAGCCATGTTTAGAAGAGCAAAATCATGATATTGTCTGGAGGTTGCTAGAGGCTGTGACATTGCACCATTATTAATATTCATGGAATTTGCTGTATTAGCAACAGCATTCTCATATCCATTGTGACCGAAATGCTGAAAATCGATCTCAGCTTCATCCATTATCTGCCTACTTGGTGCAATTTCGTTCAGTTGACAGTACTGATCATCATTAGTATTCCAAAAAAATTGATCCGGGGTTTCATTGGGTTGCAAATTATTAGCCTGCCTAACTGGTATTGTCCAGTCATAACCTGGTACTGTACCGTCAACATTATGATCAACAAATTGTTGTGCCATTATGTGATGATCTGGCCCCATTGCTTGCACTGATGATGGGTCTAAATGACTATTAATGTGCCCAATTTGATCAGGAAGAATGGCGACATGATCGAAGTTCGGATCTAGTGTAAGCCTTGGAAAATGAAGTTGATCTGGACCAGCATAAGATTGGATCGATTTGAACCTTCCATCTTGTGCATAATTTTGTCCGACACTCATTCTTGGTAGACCAAGAAGGGACTTTGTTTGACTCTGATTTGTTGTTTTCTTGATATTCATACGGTATTTCTGAGCAAATACAAAGCGATGAAATAATTTAGTTGATGAAAATATTGGTTTTCCATTAAAAAAATAAAAAAAGACAATAATAACAAAGGAAATATATGAAAATAGCTGCAATTACCTGGAGATGGCTTGCAACATTTTCTCTAGTGAGATTTGAGACACCCATGTTTTGCAGGCTCTCCAAGATTTTCTTAGGAACAGCGTCTATAAATTCAAAATAAGATATGATTAGGTAAGCTTAAAAGCAAATTAATTGTGCTTACAAGTATGACTTAGTGGTAAGTTTATACCTAACTCTATGATCAAAAGATGACAATTTTGAGTCTCTAATACCCAAGTTCAAAAAAAAATAAAAAAGCTAATCAATTACTCAAAAATTTTATATAAAAAATAAAAAAAAAATTAAATGTGCTTCAAACTTCATTTATGAGTAACGTTATAGCCAGAGATCCATACTCTTAGAGCCAAGCTGTTCCACAGCCGTTATAAACTTTTGATGAAGCTCTGGTGACCAAACAAGCCTTGGCTTTTTGGTCTTTGTGGCATCATATGATAAGGCCTGATCATCATGTAGTTCTTGATCATGATTTTCCGCATCCTTAATCCTCTTCAAAGTAGCACTCTTATTATTAACATGATCTGCTTCATTAATTGCAGGTGAGTCTTGATCCTGTAGTCCATGATTATGGTCACTAAAGAGAACATTATTATTCGCCGTCTGATCTTGCAGTTGATCATCATCTCCCACAAGTAGTACTCTTATTGCTGGCTCACGGTTCTCTTTCTTGAGCAAAATTTCCTCCTTCATTTGCCCTAGAGATTCACTTGTAATAGGCTTTATCAAATAGCCACGATCACTATGAAAAGTGCCATTCAAAATGGAATTACCCTGCTTCTCGATTAATATCACTGGCCATAACAAATTAAAAAAAAAATTATTAAAATAGTCTAGCAAGCTATGTGAAGTAGAATTTAATAATCGAGATCCCGTTTGATTTCTTTTTTTTAAACATTTTTTATCAAATAGCTATGATCACCACAAAGAATATCCTTCAAAATGGAACCACGTTTCTTTTCCGGTGATATCACTAGTAATATATAATTAACAAAATAAGAAATTTATTAGAATAATCTAGCAGGTTTTGTGGAGAAGAAATTATTATTAAGCAGCAAATTAGGAGAAAATTAAGATTTAATTGTAATATGGACTCACAATCAACGGGTAAATCCAACTCCGACCCAACTTTCTCAAGGAACTTGAATCCATCCATGTCGGGCAAGTGTGTATCACTTATGACAATGTCATAGCTGCCTTTATTCTCCACAAGGAGTGATAGAGCATCCTTTGCTTGTTGGCATCTACTCACTACAAAAATATATTTGTCATATAATATTACTTGCTAAATAATTATAAGCATTTTTATTAAGAGTTAAGGATTTAATTAATAAGAGAAAAACTAAGAAATTTTTTAACCTACAAAAAATTCTGTACTGTGTACACACTGTGGTTGCAAATATGAGAATGAAATTAACAATCGTTCAACATTCATTAAAAAGGGAAAAAAAAAAGAAGATAAAACTTGTTCTACAAAGCTAATATTTGGCATGTTTGGTAGGGCTTTTGGTTATGTTTTCAGTTAGTAGAAGAAAAGAAACAAAGTTGTGACTTTTCAGTGAATGTTTACCGTTTAGAATTATATTTTTAAAAGAGCTTAAATAGCTCCAAATGGTTTTAAGTTTTTATTAAGTGATGAAAATGTTGTAATAAAGTTTATAATGGCTTATTAAAACGCTGGTACAAGTTTTAAAGTTTATTTCAAAAGTATTTTTTTTTTTGAAAAACCTGTTTTATGGCTTTGGCTAGAAGCACTTATGATAGATTATTCAGTTACTTGTAGAACATTTCTTAGACTCACAACGCCAAAAACAACTTGTAGAAATAGAAAGTCCTTTTAAGGAGGCCTATTGGATAGGCATATTCTCTTTTGTTTATTTCGAGTACAATTGATTCATGAAACATAGAATGGCACTTCATATTACAATCCTCTCAATGCCCTATAAACAATTAAGAACAAAAAAATTAATCTAAAGCCAAAGAAGGATCATAATCATGTACTACAGAAAGAAAATATATGTATTTTTAGAATTGAGATATATTTTACAAAAAAAGATGCATTTTCGAATCAATTACAAGTCAATATATATATTTTTAAATATATATATATATATATATATATATATATATATATATTAACAAAAAAAGAGTGAGAACTGTAAACGGTAAATTTAAAAAGTTCAAACTCATCTCCCATCCATGCCCAAATGCTGAAAATTCCATAAAACTTTATCATATAGATGTATATATAAACGAAAAAGGAATATTGCTAAAAATCACTTCCGAATCGAGATATATTAAACAGAAAAAATGTCATTTCCGAATTTCCGAATCAATAACTAGTTTACACACACACACACATATATATATTGAATGAAAAAGAGGGAGAACTATGCCTGGTAAAACTAAAGAGTTTAAATATATATCCCATCCACACCTAATAAGTGCTGAAAATTCCGTAAAACTTTATCATATAGATGTATATATATGAACACGAATAGGGATAGTGCTAAAAATCACAATAAATAAGAACAGAATCAAAATAATGATAACTAAAGATGATGAAAAAAAACCAACGAGGCTTAACTTAGGGGTAAGTCCATATATGACTCCATTACAAGATAAAGAATTTAAATCTTGATTCTGAAATAAAAAAAAAAGGCCAAACAATACGTACCAATATAACCAAGAAACGTGAGCATCGTTTCCACAGTAGAGAGATATCGGTCACCATGTTCTAAAACAAGAACCCTAACTTCGAGTGGGGGTTTATCCGGAGACGATCTGCTTTCTAGCACTCGAATAGATTTCCCTTTGCTGCTAACCTCCATAACTGTTCAATAAGCATATATGAAAGAATTGATGAACTGATCAACGTTGAGTTCCGTATAACTTGTTTCCATTCTGTAAGCTTCTATTCACCGTAGGACCCTCACCAAAATATAACTAGGTTTTCACATCCTTCTTTCAAAATTCTCAAGACTTTGCTTCAAGGTTTTATCTTTTTGCTTGTTACTTTTTTTTGTTTTCCGAAACTTAACTAAATACGGTTAGTGTTGTCGTTTGAAAAAATGTTTATTTGCCCAATTTACCCTTCTCAAAACCAATTCAAAATATTCAAAATAATTTTTCAACTTTGTTTTATTTATACTTTTTTTTTAAATAATTGTACGCTCGAAAATATCGTAAAACATATCTCTACTTCATAGTTTTCTTGTAAAGAAAAAAACATATCTCCACTTCTTTTTTCAGCTCTAATGTCGCAGTTTAGGCGACTGCATTTTGAAATTACATGACTGCTTGAATCTAATCGTTCACTGGGTATACCTGAAGTTTAGTGATGTGTACACGGATTGGTTGGTGTAACGGTGTACACCACCAACTACGAGTTTAACAGTAAGTAGCGTCTTTTTCGGTTAAGAAGTACCCAGAGTAACACATACCGGAATTTGGTTTACAGTAAAAAAAATAAAAAATAAAATAACTTACGGAAAAAAAATAAAAAACCTTACCAAACAATGGGGAACCGACTTTGTCTTTTTATTCCTATCCTTTTTATTAGCTTCTCTAATATCATATTACGTCAATTAAAACGTTAAGTTAGTTAAAATAGTTTAAGTATAAGTTAAAGCGGTTTAAGTATTTTAATTAACGTAACATATACAAGAAACGATAAGGAAAGGGGTTTTCATAATTTTTTTCCTTTTGAAATGATTATATTGAAATAATATACAGGTAAAACAGTTTAAGAATCAATTAAAACAATTTAAGTATTTTAATTAACATAACATGATACAATTGAAGGACACAAAAGACAATAGGACAAGGGTTTACATTAGATTTTTTTATTTTGAAATGATTGCATTGAAATAATATATATGGTTTTTATTACTTTGCATGTGGGGATCTATTGACACTCCAATTCTACTTTTTGCACATAATGTTTAAGTAATTTTTTTTTTTACTTTATTACTCATTAATAAAATTATTTTTAAGGACAAAGTAATTTTTTTAAAAAATAATCATTATATACCACTATTTAAAAAAAATTTTATTCCCTTCTCAAAAATTATTTTTCCCCACTTTTTTTCAAGAGAATAAAGATGGATTCGAATGTTGAAGGATCTCCCAAAAAAACTTACAATTCTTTCCTTATTTTTTTCATTCATTTTTTATTGTTTAATATGACAAATCATTTAACTGGTGATGAACCCAATGATTTACGAAGACGAAAAGCAAATCGTTGTAGTGGATTTTTTTTTTTTTTTTTTTTATGGTTATCGTTGTAGTATTCAGATCATGTCTAGTCAAGTATTTTGGTTTCTGAAAAAAAAAAAAGAAAGAAAGCTCATTACTATATTTTTATTCCATGAAAAAAAAAGAACAAAAAGATAAGCGACATAAAGAAAACTTATCACCCTTTTTTTTGGAATTAATAGTTTGCTTTTGCACGGAAGGAATTAATAGTTTGGTTTAGTAAAAAAAAGAAAAAGAAAAATGCTATAAAAAATCCTTGAAGCATTCGTCACAGCTTTTTTTAAGCTTTATGACCTTTCTTTTTCCACAATTTCGTGGAATGCAAATTCTACTAAAGAAAAATGTTTGGAAAAAAATTTAGAAGTTTATTTGGCTGGTGGGTGGGTGAAAAAGAAGAAAAAACATTATTATTTGCGTGTAGGGATTTTTTTTTTTTTGGGTATTTTGAGAGAGGTGTAACAAGTGCAATAAGAGTGATTAAGAAATAGTGTGTGAAAAATAAAAGATGGAATGAAAATAGACGCAATCTTTGCATTTATGTAAAGAAATGTAGTTTGGTGACAATCTTATTGTTATTATGCAAAGAATTTATGGAGATTGCACTTAGACACTGAATGTGGACTAGATTCATTTTAGTACTGGTCGAAACCTTCTTTTTTTAACTAAAAGCCGCCGAGATAAAGGAAAGATTTCAAGTAGATGATGGCATATGTTTTTGTTTTTGTTTTTATTTATTTTCCAAATTTAATTCTTATTTTTTTGTTCAAAATTATTTAATAACAATAGATAATTTTAAATTTAAAGTTTAGAATAATCTTTTATATTTTGTTTTTATTTTTTTGAAAGCATATTTTGTTTTTAAAGGATTAACAACATTTTGAATTTAAATAATTAAATTAAAATCAAATACACGTTCTTCTAAAAAAAGTGAAATACACGTTATTCTCATCTGCTTTTTTTTTTTCTGTCTGTCTAGCTCCTATCTTTGCCAGGGTTTTTTGAGTTTTGTTAGCTGTGCCCCCTTCTCATCCCTCGAACTGAAGCCCAACGGCTCTTTGTTTGTTTTGTTTTTGGGAAAGGGTGGCACCTGAGGGTTGTTGACTACTGAGTGGCTTTGGCAAGGAGGGGGTCCGATGGTGGTATGAGGGTTGCTTGGCCTGGCGGGGAGACTCGTGATGGGGTACTGGAGGAAGGCTTTGGTTATGGTGATCGTCGGGTGATATACCTCCTAGGTTTTCGGCCCTCGAAGGGTTTAGATATGGGTGATGGGGTTGGAATAGACTCTTGCTAGTACATGAGAGGGAGGCTTGGTGGAGGTTGATGGAATGAGGCATGGGAGGATGGTGGAGGACAAAGGCGCAGGGTATTGCTTCCCAGTGCTGTGGTGTTTCCTCTGGTGAGTTTTGGTGTTTTCTTTCGTAGTTGACGATGGTTGTGGCTTTCCTCTGGTCCGGCCTCCGAACCTCGATGGACTCTCTGATGGTTGACGCGCTATTTTTTTTTGTCTTTCTTTTCAGTGTTTTGTTTTATAAATAAAGTTGAAGACATTTCCACTTTTTTGTCTCTTTTGTGTGTGGATGTAATAAAGGAGGTGGTTCCCCACTTTCTGTGGATCTCACGGCCGTTGGCTAACAGCATTGCATGTGATGTTTGGTGGCTAGATATAGTTATATGCTAGGTTGCACATGCCCTGACCAGGTAGATTTACTTCTGGTTGATTGGCATGATGGTTACTTGCAAGAAGCTGTTAATAAGCTTTATTCTTGATGTCTAGCGGGCTTTTTCCCTATCTAGATAAGGGCCGTCGTGTATACGGATGTGGGTATGTGTTATTCTATAGCATTCTTTCAGAATTGAATAAGCATTGAAATGAGGGATTAGTCAAGAATTTATCGTACAATATTCAGTTTTATATTATTTAGAAACATGCCTCATTGCCTGGTCTATTGCTAAAAAGAATAAAAATGTGGAAGCTTTACGATGAGACAGACATTTTGGTCCTATGATAAGACAAACATTTTAGTCCTACTAGTTAGGGTTCGAGTAATTTTGCTAACCTACGATTGTATATGTTTTAAATTACTTTTTAACCGGCTAATCTCTGTCTTGAAAAATTAATCTAATGGTTAAAATAATATAATCTATCAAAAGGACCAAAATACATTGCCCTACTATACATTTTGACATAAAATATACTAACGTTCACGGTTCATTTTTGGCCTTCTACATCGAATGACCAAAAAGAAAAGGTCTTTTTATTGACGTCTCTACAACAATGCAGCTCTTTCTACCAAGATTAATGCATCATCCTTTTAACGTCCGTAGACGAGCATATTTGCCATAATCTGTAACATAAAATGGAGAAAGCCTGGTCAAAAAGTAAACTAAAATAAAAAAACAAGAAGAACTTTTATATTACCAAAAAATATGCCTATTCAATGATTAAACTTCATGAACTTTGAATGAACGAATTGTTCCAAAGATATCAAGGCCCATAGTAATTTTTCTCTCTTTTTCCCCCCTAAAAAAGGTCCCTCTTGGCATCATTCTCTCACAACAACTTACGAGAATTACATTTGCCTTCTGCTGTATCATTTTCATGACAGGCTGCAAGTGAAAATCACAAGATGATCTCCTTGAGTATCAAAAGGACCAGCATAACGAAGCACATGATAACTAGCGCTGTTGCACACTTCACCATTCCTCCTTGCTTCTGTGTTCTCTCTGCCTGTATTTCCAAAATTCACGGTACAAAAACTATTAGTACCCAAATTGCTCATTTTTTCGCAGCAGAGCTGTCTAATTATTAGTCATGCGTACAGACAGGTAATAATAGTGACCTAATTTCTTTCCTTATTCTTTTTCTTTCACGATAACGAATTGATAGGGGATTTAGGTCTAATTCCCGAGCTATCGATAATTCCATAGAAAAACAATAATAAGTGCATTGGACTGTACACTATACTGAATCGGATGATCTACATATAGAGCTAGATAGGAACAATATGTTTTCAAGGATAATTTTAAGTTTTTAACTTGACTCTGTGTTCTGTAAATGCATAAAAGAGAGTGTGAACAAACCTTCTGGAGCTGTTTCAAACCTTCCTCAACTGACGCAGAAACACTCTGAATATTGTAGTCGATCCGATCGACTATTGTACCCTGGTAGAACATGGGAACTTTGTTAGTCACCTAGAATTACGAAGTCTGTCTGTATGACATTGTACAGAGATGATGCCTTAACCTGATCAATCACCAGAGTTGACAGATCCTTCATGATTTGAGCGAGTTCATTTACCGATTGAACAACCTGCGACAAGAAAACAATTTTAAAAAAATGAAATGAGAACATCAACTTGATCCACAAACATCAGATCGAGAACTCGGGAAAACAATTTAAGAAAAATGAAATGAGAACATCAACTTGATCCACAAACATCAGATTGAGAACTCGGATACCTGTTTGATTTCTCTCTCCCTTTCCTCTGTCAAATGCTCACTCTTTTTCAGCTTAGCCATTTGCTGATCGTTAAAACCCTGAATTAGTAGAAAAGATCATATCTAGGCTGGTAAGGAGAAATTTGTCATTTTAAGCTTGCAATGTAGGCAACATAGTTGAGGCTATGTACCATATTCATAGACATGCACAATAGTGGAACCTACAAACTTCACGCCAAATATGCTTTAATCCAAATCTAACAAATTAACAATCTTTTTAAAACTAAAGGTCACTCCACAGTTATTCCAGAAATTAATTTTCCAGCATTTAGAAAGATCCTTCTATAATTAACCAGAAAGAGAAAACCAACATACCATGTCTCCAAATTCATCGTCTTCCAATCTAGATCTGTTATCATTCAAGTTCATCTCCAAGTCAACCCCATCATGCCCCTGCACCAGGAAGTGTAATACAGAGACCAATAAGAAAAAAATAGAGAATATTCAGTTAAAAGTCCAATCTTTTTTTTCCCCTAAAACACGCATATGTAACACAAACCTCCTTTTGTTGCCGCAGACGTTTCAAGTATGTTGACTGTTTTCTCCTTAGATCAATTGACAGGTTCTGAAGGTCTGTTGCAAGTGATCGCTGTCAGAAATTTTCCAAAAGAGGGTCAATTCATGAGAGAGTAAGGAAACATACTTAGCAAACTTTTTATTCACAGCCATGGCTAGGAAAGGTATTCCCTGTTCAAGTCCACTAGCAACTAAATAGACTACTAGCATCACACCATCCTATTAAACATCAATGCAAATATTCAGAGAAAACTGGCAAATAAGGTAGTTAAAAAAAGTACATAATTACAAATTTGCTGCACAACAAATGGGAATTCCGTGAGAGTATAAACTAATCATGAACCATACCTGTACATTTTTCCTAACATTAGAGTCCTCCGAGGAACCAGCAGCCGAAAATTTCTGTAATCTCTTCTCTGACCTTCTCAACAAATCCGTAATCTCTTGTGTAAGAGTCTCAATCGTATGTTGATCTTCTCTGCCATCTCCAAAGGAGGGCATTAAAGCCTTTGCATGAGCCTTAACTAACTCGGCCATTTTGGTCCGAGCATGTTGAATATTCACAGCTATTTCTTCAGAATCATCCACCCAATCAGGCGGTAAACCCACAGTAAATGCATCCCTTCTGCACAGATAATGCTCATATCTAAAAAGAATACTTAATCGGGAGGGACGCTTGGAAAAAAGGCAGAATGCCTAAGCACAAACAGAATTGCACAAACCAAACACCAAATCCCCCTAATTGATAAGAATCCCTTGGAATCTAAAACCGAGCTTGGGCTTCACATTCAAAAACCGCACAATAAAACAGACAGTTCGGTGAATTGGCATACGTTTCTGCCTAAGCACAAACCAAATTGCATGAACAAACATCAATCGGTGAATTGGCATATTTTTCTGCCTAAGCACAACTTAGTTGCACAAACGAAACACCAAAGACTCTCCGCTCAATTCGACATTGCCAAACCGACCACACTATAAAATAGAGAAATTGGTGAATTGGCATATTTTAAATGGTAAATTGACATTTTTTAATTCTTCGAGTGTTTAGCTTATAACAAATTACAAGAGCTATTTCCCAACCACCTTTATAACAAATTAAACGCTTCTAAGGTCCTAGACCGATACACTCATTGCCTACAATCCCTAACCCAAAAATTTCACCAAGAGCATAAATCGCTTTACGCAAATAATCGATCTAGTGGTTTTCCTTGCATGTCAATTTTCTTCCAGGCTCATTTGGTTTGAGTCTTCAATGGATGGCATGTTTTGCTTTCTTGTACAAAGCATAATTCAAACACTAATTAAAGTTTTAGTGAATTAATAATCTTCTTTTTATCGAATTGCTTCGTATTCATCACCAAGAGCATAATTAGTGAATTAATAACACTAATTAAACATAATTCATACGTTTCTGCCTAAGCACAAACCACATTGCATGAACAAACATCAATCGGTGAATTGGCATATTTTTCTGCCTAAGCACAACTTAGTTGCACAAACGAAACACCAAAGACTCTCCGCTCAATTCAACATTGCCAAACCGACCACACTATAAAATAGAGAAATTGGTGAATTGGCATATTTTAAATCGTAAATTGACATTTTTTAATTCTTCGAGTGTTTAGCTTATAACAAATTACAAGAGCTATTTCCCAACCACCTTTATAACAAATTAAACGCTTCTAAGGTCCTAGACCGATA
>CAMOHE010043042.1:11731-54255 GCA_946598075.1 Artocarpus hirsutus
ATCTAGTGGTTTTCCTTGCATGTCAATTTTCTTCCAGGCTCATTTGGTTTGAGTCTTCAATGGATGGCATGTTTTGCTTTCTTGTACAAAGCATAATTCAAACACTAATTAAAGTTTTAGTGAATTAATATTCTTCTTTTTATCGAATTGCTTCGTATTCATCATAAAGAAACATCATGAAAGATATTAACGAAAAAAAAAACCCCTCTACTTTCCAATCACAAGAACACATATCTATCCATTAAGCTCAACTGAAAAAGAACGAACTGTAATTAAAAGAAAAAGGAGAAAAATTTTCGACTCATTATTCCAAGAAATCAAATTTTGTCCATTGAAAGAACCCAAAAAAAAAAAAGAAAGAAAGAAGAGCGTACCTAGAAGTCGAGGGACCTGGCTCTTCGGTGCTAAGAGGAGCGTAAGAAGATCTATTGTGACCGAGAAGCGAAGCACTCACCATTTCGATGACCGGACCACCAGCCGCGGCCGCCGACGACGACAAAGGAGAGCGCACGCTCTTCACGGCGTCCCTGTGCTTTCTGAACTGTACGGTCCGATTCCTCGTCGCCATTGGAAGGGGAAAAAAAAGAATCAAAGAGCCGAAATTCGCCTCGAAATGCTCGGAGATTAGACCTAAACTCGCTGTTCTAAACCTAAAATCGAGGACCGAGGAAAGAATTTCGAGACAAAAACCAAAGAATTCGACAACTCGCGAGTTTACATTCACGACGGTTTTGGGGAATCGCAAAAGATCGCGATCCCGAGTCGACTCGGTATGATCTTCCGAGTCGAACAACTTCGCACGCTGCTAGTTTGCGCCTTTTTCCGTACCGTGTACAAAGTAATAAAACTGGGCTGAAGCATAGTGGGCCTTAGTGGGCCTCCAGGGTCTGGGCTAGACACACTGGCTGTGTTCTCCAAACTTGGCCGACAGAAAAGACCCGCGAAAAACAAGCCGACAAGGCAATCAAAAAGACGAAAACAATCCCTAACAAAACGACGAAACGAAAGACGATCACATATATTAACCGTTATTTTGGGATAAACATGAGGGCAAAAAGGTCCTAACATCAAAATCGAGAATCGTCGTTCACATGGTGGTTGAAGGGCGGCTGATGATAAATGAGCAGGAGCTGAGGGACCCATTGGCAAAATAAGAAAAAGAATTCGTGTCCGTTAAGAATCCAAACCACAAAGACCGAAGGTCCTTTGTCATTTACACGTCCTTTACTTTTGGCTTCTTTTTTTTATAATTTTTATTTTTATTAATTTTCTTTTCTCCAGCCCCTAAACCCCACACGGTTATATAGAGAAGAAAGAGAAAAGCTCCTTCCATCAATTTTTTTTTTCATCTTCTGTAAAATCTTCAAAAATCCATCTTTTATTTGGAACTTGAAAAGAAGAAGAACTTCTCTTTTTTTTTCGAATTTTTGTTGTTTTATTTTTCATAACTTAAATCAAATCCAATGGAACATGATAGTTGGAGCTTTGGTGGTCTCTCGGCCGCTTCTTCAAGAAGTACTACCTACCATCATCAGTCCACGCTCAGGTCTCAGTCCGGTTAGTTTATTACAGTTCATAAAAATCTCATCCCTTTTCTTTTTCTTTTTCTTTTTCTTTGCTCTGGTTTGTTATGATTCTGAATTTTGAGTTTTTTTTTTTTTTTGTTTCTCTGCAGATTTCTATATCGAGTTCGATGATTTTGATGGGGACGAAGAAGAATCAAGGTTGGACTTTCCATGCCCATTTTGTTCGGAGGATTTTGATTTGGTTGGGCTTTGTCGCCATATAGATGAGGAGCATCCTTCGGAGCCCAATTATGGGGTATGTTAATTCCAACTTAATTTGTCGTTTAATTATTATAATTAGATTAGACGAAGAACGAATCTGCAATTCAAGCTTATAGCTAAACAACCTTATGGTTGTGGGCGGTCATCGGATTCTGCAGTTTTGAGGGTTTTTTTTTTTTTTTTTAGATTTTAGGCTTTCATGTGGGTTGTTTTGTAGCTTTTTGATGATGCAAAAGTATTTACGGAAAAAATAAAAATAAAAAAAACCCACGAGGCCACGATAATCAAACTAGAAAGCCTTTCAGAAAAATATGGAGAGACTGTTTTAACTTTTTGGTCGGTTGACAAAAAGTCATTCACCATTTTTTTCCGCTTTTGTTGTATTTTATATGAACTAGAAAAGGCCATTTTCTTGGCTTTCCACGTTAACTTTGCCTGGTTTGGGACTTCTTTTTACTTGTAAAACTCTTTTGGTTTAATGGATCTCCATAGTTGGGAATTAATGCTCTGAATTTTTTTGATGCACTTTTATGGTGTCATAGCTGCTTTGTTTTTTTTTTTTTTTTAATCTAGGCCTTATTATTATTATTATAATTATTATTAGTAAACTTTACCAATTGAAAAATGACTTTTGTTTTGGAGTAATTTAAGCTTTAGACCAACATTGGCTTACAAGTGAGAAAGATCTTATTTTCAGATATGTCCTGTTTGTATTACAAGAGTGGTGGACATGGTCGGTCACATTACAATACAGCATGTGAGCTTCTTGAAGATATCCTTTTTTTATTTTTTATTTTTTTATTTTACATTTTAGCTTTTACTGCATTATTCTCGTTTTTCTCTTCAAGTATATCGAAGGTTTTATTACATTCTATAATTCTTTTAAGTAAATACTTCTTTAGTCTCATAATTGTTACTTGACTGTTTTGATGAGTTTGAACTTCCAAGACTATATTATGGATTCCCTAACCCGAGCTTACGGTCAGCACAAATTGAAGCCTCACAAAGGGGATTACTCAACCCTTTCTTTCTCAAGGAAGGAGTTGCAGGATGCACATCTCCGATCTATTTTTGGCGGTTTGCCGTCTCCTGTTTCTACATCCAGGATGGCGCTTGATCCACTGCTGTCGTTTCTTCACAAAGCACCCACTTCTGACAAGTCGGATGATCATCTGCAGTCTACTTCTGCCGAAGTAGTCTTAGAAGATAAAAGCTCAGAAAAAACATCATTAGAACGGTACGCCAAACAGTATTTTACTTCAAATATGAGAAAGTAGTCCTATTTATTTACTTTCAATCCAGTTATTTGATGACGAGATGGTGTTTTATGAATCCTTTTGAAAATGCTACTCTATAGAACAAAATGCAACGAAAGTGAGCTAAATTTAGCTGCATTCCTTGTAAAGTTGTATATCATGGTAATGTTAGGTGTTTAGTTTGTATCTTTATTGTATTGTTTCGCCGATTTTGCAGAAATAGTCGCCCACCTCCTTTATCAGACAAGGACCAAGAGGAGAAAGAACAGAGATGCAAGTTTGTACAGGATCTACTATGGTCAACCATCATGGATTATAACTTTTGAATGGAAGAAACTGACTGCCCACTTCATATTTTTACAAGAGAAGTCAAGTGGTGTAGTTTATGTAGTGTTTGCAATTACTGATATATCAACAGCAATAGGTTAAATTTAGGAATTCAATGTAATGCGTATTATATGTAATTCAGCTTAAATATGTAAGCTCCTGAAGAGCCAGACTCTTATTTTCCTTGCTTTAATCTCTTCCTGTGTGCCCCTCCATTGCATAGAATCAGATGAACTATAGAAATATGGAAAAAAAAAAAAAATTAAAGCACATTATAATACTATAATTTGACCGGTTAAGGTAAAAATTTGAGTAGAACAGTGATTTCAATCTCACAGAATTCACATAATCTTAACACATCGCTGACATTCATGATAAGGTTTTTCATGATGTATAATAACTACAAAATGGTTATTTCACGGTCAAAAGCGGGGATATGGTTATGTCAAGGTCTAACTAGGAGGAGAAACAGGAGGAAGAAATTTACTTAATTTATTTATTTTCATCACGATTAAAAAAAAATGTACACGGAAACAACTAGTGCTAATAAAGGAATCAAACACTATGCCTCTGGCCTTAGTTTCCTCAACAACCACTTTCTTCGTAACTTGACATCTAATGCCATGAAAGTTTTGGCTTTCTTTTCATCCTCTAAAAAATCACATGCGTCCAAAACAAGGTCCTCATCCATATCAGGCAAAGCCTGAACTGCTTCTATTACATTCTCTATTGGGATTGAGTTCTCATCATTTTTCCTTTTGTCTGACAATGAAGAAACAGCAGTAGCCATCTCACGGAGAGCACTAGCCATTCCATCATCATTGTCCCTTGATCTTTTGGAATGAGAAAGACAAGACAAGTTCTCTAGTTGACGCTTGTTCTTCTTCGACCTGTTCGAAACCGATGTAGCTGGAGACCTGGCGTCTTCTTCATCATTTTGCTGCTCTAAATCTTGACCAGAAGAACACTCTCTCTCATCAGAACTTGGATCACATATCACACACAAGTCTTTGTAATAAGGCACAGGTCGGGTCATGAACTGTCTTGCATCGGTATGAGCCTGCATTTTATCATGTAATAACTTTATGTATGATTTGATAAAAGGACCATTGGAATGAAATCACAATTCCTAAAAACTAGTCATTCTTAGAAGAAACTTTTCTTATGGAATGGCGATCCCACCAAAATGCATGAATAACAACCCGCAAGTGGATGAGTAGAAGAATCATTCCATTCCAAATCTGATATTAACTAATACTCTTGTACCCTAAATTAGCCCTCCTAACATCCTAATACTTACCTTGTATCGCCCTCTCCACTATAACCTTAGAGGCTAGTAACGTAGCTATGTGTCATTAACACATAAAATAAAAAGAAAGGGGCTACTTCTTCACTAAACTATCTCATACCTTGATATAATCTTGCCAGACATAATCATCAGCGGTGACCATTTGGCGCGTATCATCCCAAACAAAACCATCCAAGTCAAGTAGATTCTTGATGACGTTATATTGCCTTTTCAGAGTTTTGTATCTGTTCTTCAGAACATCCATGTCGTAACGGAATCCAAACTTGGCATTGAATGCCACGATCATCTCAATCCACGCTTGTTTTCGGAACACACCGTCGATCCTGCTGCCTTTCTGCACCTGATCCAGCATAAGGTCAATGAAGTACCGGTCCATGGGCGGCTGCCAATAAGTTCTGGAACGATTTCCTAATGTGGTTCCGCTTGTATTTGGCAGCGTAGCCTGCAAAGCCAGATCAACATCGGTGTCTTTTTCTGATATGGAGATTCCGTAATCTTCATCAATCATGATATCATGAAGAGGCAACGTTTCTCCATCACCGCCAACATCCCTTGCCTGCATGACTTCGCTGGTTCCTTTCTCACAAGAAATCAACGATTCCTCTGTCAAATTGTCACCTAATTTATCACCATCGTCATACAATTACAATTTCTGACATAGTTACTGGTAATCAGTCCAAAGCATGTCAAAATAGAAATTTGTCACACCTTTTTTAACCAATCAAAAATAAATCCAGACAAGTTCTTGGGTCATCAATCTGCGAGTCCTATCAATTTTCATTTAACTAAACACATATTTTGATGAGCACTAGTAGTGACTAATAGCATAAATAACATTTTTCTATTTTAATTACCTTCAAGCTGTGTGATTTCACATGTTCCTTTCCCACAAGAAATCAACAGCTGCTCTGCCATATTCTCATTCTCACAAGTTTTATCATCATTAGGAATTCCAATTTTCAGCAGAGTAATTGCAACTTGTTAATCAGTCCAAAATATAATTTTAATGAAAAATACATACTTTTTAGTCAGTCCAAGACTGACAGATAAAACTGTATGTCTCTGCGTCGAAATCTGTGAGTCTTGTATTTACATGTGAATTTCTGTAATTTACATAAACATTGTATTATTATACTTACCTTTTGGCTCTGGAGATGCATCTTTGTATATCAAACGCAAGGCATTGTAATGTGGAATGGTTTTAATTCTAAATGAACGAGCATCTGGGTGTGCCTGCAATTGCAATCTATGAGTTCTGTTTCTTCCCATTATTAAAAAAAAGGGGTGTGTCTGTGTGTGTGTGTGTATTGAAAAGCATGTAAATCATCATTTAACCTTGATATATTCATCCCAGACATTATTCTCAGCCGTGACCATTTGGCGGTTCTCGTCCCAGGTAAAGCCACTCTGGTCAAGCAGATTCTTAACAGCCTTATAAAGATTCCTAAGAGTCTTGTGACGGTTCTTGAGCACATCTTTCTCGTACTGAAACTTGAACTTGGAATTGAACAATGATGTCATGTGCTTCCAAGCACGTTTGCTGAACAAATGGTCATCAAATTTGCTCCCTTTGTTGACCTGCTCCAACATCAGATCAATGAAGTACCGGTCCATTTCTGGCGTCCAAACTGTTCTCAGCCGATCGCTACCACTTCGTGAACCAACACCCATTTCTTCTACTACAATTATATATCATCAACAAAAATTGAACAAAACATTAAAACAAAGATGCCCATTTCGTAATTGAAGAGGAAAAACTAAGTTGAGAAGTGATAAATGAAACCTTGGATACGAGGTAGAACTTCGAAGTGGAAGTGGTATGAACTGACTGCGAATTCTGGAAAGTCTAGAATAAGGTTGCCCGGGATAAGCTGGGAACCGCCTTGAGTTCAGAACACTGCCGTAGCCCTAATAAGCGTCCCCTATAGCCCAATCAGGAATCAGCATTCAAGGCCCAGGTTGATTTTTCCTTCTTTTTTTTTTTTTTTCCTGTGGAATAGATTCTTGTCGTTTTGAGTGTAATTTGACGTTTTTATAGAGGTCCTCCTTGTTTTTGTGTCGTTTTTAAACCATTGCCGTTTAATATTTTTCTCTGCTGTTGTTTCGACTTTGTAGTCGTTTACTAATTTAATGCCGTTCGAAATTGACTCTTGTTTTGTCATTTTCCATTCCTTTGCCGTTTTGTTTTCTGTTGTACTGTTAATCTTTTCTCTTTTTCTGGTCCAGTTACGAGATCCCCGTGGTTTTTGTTTGTCCTTGTGTTTTAAGACCTCATCAATTTTAAGCTCACTCTAAAGAACTAAATTTACGTTTCAAAAAAAAAAAAAAAAACTTAAAAACGCATTTTTTATTGTATGATACAATTTATAATGAATTTCAAATTGAAAAATTTGTTTGAACTAACAATTCCTTCTTCCCTTACAGCTCCATTTGTTAGGCTCGTCATCTTAATTTGAACACAATCTTGAACAAGAAGATAATATTGTTTGACTCACTCAATGGATAGAAACAGAAGCAATTCTGTTCCTCCTCAGCAAATAAGAAAAGAAGATTTAAGAGCTTGCCACAAGTAAAATCAGTGTAGATATTTTTGTTTCACCAAAACAGGTAGCCAAGGATACAGAAAATCTGATCTCGAGGCTCATGCACCCGGCCAGCTCCAAAAAGCCAATACCAGATTTTTTTTAATCCAAATATATAGCAAACACTATCAAATGTTTTAAAAGAATCAAGGGCAGACAATAAATTACTGTCACTATCTCCTTGATTTACCAATTACCCCGGATGCTGAGACAATGTAGAGTTTGGCTGCCCAAAAATAGAACAAAATAAGCAACTGGCCATGCACATTATGCATCGCCAATGACAGTCGCTCACTCAACGCCCACAAACAACTAAATAGCTGATCCTGCTAGCCCATATGACTCCCTCAGCCATCAAAAGCCTCACAGGAAGGCCAAAAGCATTCGTATCTTCTTCCAGTTTCCTGTGGCTATTGCTGCTTCTTCTATGGAGACTTGCACAAACATATGGTGATGAGGAGGCTGAAAACCGGAGCTGTTTGGCAGGAAAGTTTATAAAGCAAAAGGGTATGTCGACCCATCAACACAATTTGATTCCAAAACTCAACAACTGGGAGTTCCTTAGCCTAGTTTTTATGCTTTCTTTTGAAGATCTGACCCTGTTATCTCCATTGAGAATTGTGGGAAACGAAAAACTGGAAATCAGGAAGATTGACCTGAAGATGCTGCAGCCAATTGTCGGCAGCCTGCAACAGAGAGTTTGAATGCTGCCATTCATGGGGTCCACTTGGAGTCAAAATAGAACCTCTTAACTTATAGGAAGCGAGGCCGAAAATGGGCAAAGAAAATTTAGAAGATCCATCTACGCCGTGAATCTTCCCGCCACTGGGAGCACGTAACTGTGGCTGACTTTTGCCTGTAATCAATCAATCATGGTAGACATAGCAACTTATTGCTCATGACAAGGCAAACAAGTTTTTACCGTGTTTCTATCGAGTTTAGGAGAAAGAGGAAGAAGGTAAAACGTACTTCTAGAGTGTGTTGATAAAGAATGGAAGGTAAGAAAAGATGCATCGAGACTTTGTAGAGTTGGGCCTACTGGTATTCTGTATATTGGGTACCTGCACCCAGGTTTCAATTTATCAATATATTAGAATAGTGAAAGCCAAGGGAAATAAACAGCTTCAATGACAACTGAAACCACAAGCTCACCATGCAACAGAGATCCAACTACAAGGAAGTAGATCACAGCTTCTGTACATCTTGAGCTCTGGAAATTGTGTTGCAAGATTGGATACCTGCATAGGGCCAAAATTGGAGCCACAAGCATCCAAATCAGGATTAAAAAAAAAAAGGGAAAAAGTAGGTCAACATGTAATCTCAAGGATAATGATCTTACCTTGTCATATAATGGTTTACGATGATGCGGTTGTTCTTGTTCAAAGTATTCAAATACAAGCAATCCTGATGAGTTATCATTGTCATCGCTAGATGAACTCATAGGATGTTTATCTCTCAATGTAAGTCGGCTCAACCTCTGGGAGTTCAAATTCAAGAGGTTGTGCCTACCCCATCCTCCATCAACAACACCTTTCACTCGCCTTTCTGCTTCACCATCACTGCTTCCTGCACTACTTGTTTCTCTCGATGACTCCACATCAGTATCATCACCAGGCCTCCTGTCAAAATATCCATTCAAAGTTTCACAAAACACCGTAGCTGCAAGCCTTGAGTCCTATAGCATCTAACCACATATTACTAGTTATTAAAAATCACATGTTTTTCACTTATACATATGGATTCACTGCTGCAGTCATGTTGGTAATGAATTTCCTGCAAAAGTAAATACGCTACGTAATTGTTTCTGGTCCAAGTTTGTATAACTAGTAAGCATTCATCCAGTAGGGATAGGGTCAGGACAATAAAACTACAGCACACACGGCATAACAGCAAAGGTTTATATGAATGTGCAGTAAAAAAGCCTTATATGGATATCCATGAACATAGATTATAGAATAAAGACCATTAGGTTGATAAAGATTATAGAAGAGATGCGAAAGGTATGAACACGTGGCCTTAAAAACAATGCAAATACAGTGCAAATAAGCTCACCTCAACCGGTGTGGGTCTATGTACAACTGTATTCCTGATAAGGATGGAACATAATATTGCTTAACAGAATCGCTTCCATTCAGCACCAGAGGCACTCCAACCCCGTATACACTCCATTCTCCAAAAGCTTCCCATAAATCCCCAAGACAGAAAAATGGGTGCATATCATTTTCACGATTTCTACATCCTCTTATTCTTGGCTGTAGACTCAAAATGGATCAAGTTACCAAACCTTAAACAGATTGAGTTAGTCATCATGTTCGCGAGACTAATAGATCCCACTAGCGCGTAATCTTCCTGTTGTATGCTAATTGTTTCACTTGGTTGAGCTTTATTTTAGCAATTGACCCGAACAAATCAATTATAATTAAGTGTGATTTCGGAGCAACCAAGCATGGTGAAAAACAATGAACCAAACGATACCAAAGAAAAAAGTTCAGTTTCAACATAGCAATTAGCAGAGTTCCTTATGAGTTATGACTTCTTACACTCGCCAATAAAACACAACCTTGAAAGCTACAGAATTTTATTATGAAATTATTCAAGTAAGAACTAAGAAAGTCCTTTATCATCTTCTAATAATTCCCAATAACCAAATAACAGAGCTATAAATTTACACTACCTCAGAGAAGAACTGAGCTGGAACAAATGGAGTGACGGATTCCATGATACGATCCAAATTAGTCAAATTGGCAGCTAGCGATGGAGTTGAAGAACAAGAAGAAGAAGAGCAGACCGAGTTAGGCCTCGACAATGTCGACTCATCCGAGTGGGCCCGCGCCTCCGCCGCGGCCGAGTCAACTCGGGCATCGGACTTCAACGGCCTCTGGAGCTGCCTCTGCGGCTGTGGCTGGCGGAGCTGCAACTCCTGGTGCCGCCGTACAGCCGGCGGATTGTAGAAACGGTCAGTGCCGTGGTGGTGCTGCCGAGTTAGGGCGAAACCTCCCGAGTTGGACATTGACGGCGGAAACTGAGCCGAAATTGTTCAGGGGAAAGGGATCAAAGAAGCTTCTGTGGCGGATTGCAGAGGAAATTGAGATGAAAGATTGAATATTTTTGGGGGATTCTTTGAGGGTTTCGAGAAGTTGAGTGTGAAAGGTTTCGGGTTTTTTTAGGTCTGTGTATTAGTTTGGTGTGTGAGTGTGTGTGTTTTGGTTTGTAGGTTTCGAGATTTGGGAGAAAGAGAGAAGGAGAAGAGTCGTGCTCGTGGTGCGGAATAAGAAAGAAGATGATGAAAGGGCGACGCCTCGGTTTTAAGCTTTGTTATTACAATAATAATAATAATAATAATGGTGACGACCATGATGATGATAAAATTGAGTTTTTTTTTTTCATGTTTTTACACATGTTGTTGCTTTTTATAGAGCGTTTAGCTTAGCGGTATTGTAAAATTTTTACACATTACAATAATAAATAAAAAAATATTATAATATAAAATTTTTATTTATTATAATATTTTAAACTAAAATAAACTCCAATTATAATTCTAATTATACTTTTCAAAAACTTTATTATTTTTAGAATTTTTTTAAATTTTTCTAACCACACTTCTCAAACATTTTTTTTTTTTTTTGCAGATTTTCCCTTTAATTTTTCTTTTTTAGTTATTGATTTTCATATTTTAGAAACACCAATATGGACTACATATATTATCCAAAAATTTTGTAAAAATATCTACAGATATCGATATTTTGATAGAAATATCGATTCTGTAAAATCTATAGTGATAAATGACAAAATATTAGGAAATTTTATAGAAATTTCAACAAAAATATCAATAAAATATATGTGCATATTTATTGTTTTAATTTATTTTAAAATATTATAAAATTCATGTCATTTTTAGTCACTTTTTTCATGTAGTCTTTGATAAATTTACTTTTCAATGTTATAAAATTCATATTTTTATTTACTTAATGTAGTTTGTAGTCTTTTGAATTATGATGAACTTTATATAATGGGGTTACCAAATCTACATAGTGATAAAAGTAAAAGAGAACTAGCAAAGTATAGAAATTAATATTATTTCTTATTTCTTAGCAACTTTACTTCTTAACGATTGGGTTAACTCACAATTTGCTATGCATGAAGAGGTAGTGATATGATATGTTTAAAATTATAAAAGAAACTATTCAAATTTTGGATCTTGGTATTAATATTATTTAAACGAAAAAAATATTTCAAATACTTTGAAAACTCAAAAAGCTTTTGTTAGTATTGATGTTTTCTTATATTGTATGAAATACTTGTATTATTTATTACATACTTATTAGGTGTTTGACAAAATTAGTTATAATTAAAACTTTTAGTTGCTATAATGTAAAGCTCTCAAGCACTATAGTGATCAAAAAATAAACTACAATGTAAAGCTCTCAAATGCTACAATTTTCAATTCAAAAGTTTTAGTTCTAACCATATTTTTCAAACATCTTTCAAGTATTTTGGTTTAAAGTTTCAACTAAATAATGTATTATTCACTTTTAGTAGGAAAAATACAATATAGTATAAATTTATAGTGTAAAAAGATAGTAAGACCCACTTAGTTTGACATAAAAGGTTGAAATTTTGCCATCCATTCTAGGAAGACAACCGGCAGCCATGGGTAGAAGAGACAAAAAAAAAAAAAAAAAAACCAAAAAGAAAGCTTTTTAAATAAAAAAGTGGCCAGAAAATTGAAAAAAAATATCTTTCTTTTTTTCCTAGCCCACCGGAAGTCTCTAACCCACTTTCCCCTAAATTTTCTTTCAAATTTCATCAAAGCATCAACTTCCAAAAAGTTCAAAAACAAAATGAAGTTTTAATCCAAGGTAAAATCCAAACTTTCCTTCTTTTTTGGCTTTTCTTTTTGGGTTTTTGGAAGGGTTTTGATGAGAAATTTTTCATGGTTTATGTCAATGGAGAGTGCTAAGAACCAGTGTAGGTAGAGGACCGCAAAAATCACAAAAGAAAGCTTTAGGTAAATTCTAAACTAACCTAAGAAATTTTTTTAGGTATTTTATTTTATAAAAACCTAATATGAACTATGACATGCTTAAGGGATGTTATGATATATTTATGTAATTGGTCTCATGCTATGTGGTGTGTATTGTTATGAGGAACTAGGGTTTTTAAATATAAAAAGTAATTTTTTGGTATTTTAATTAAATATAGGGTTTTGATGGATTTTAGGGTAATTGAGTTTCATTGGAAAGATGTTGGTTTGCCCAATATGGTGGAAGTAACAATTTTGATGAACAAAAGTTTGAAAAATTCATTGAGGGTAAAATTGTAATTTTTTTATTTAAGGGACACATTTAAAAATGCCTAAAACACCCACGTGTAATTTGAATTTTAAAAAAGTTAAAACACAAAAGTTGTAGAACTCATCAAACTGGTTTAAAATTACAGACAGTTCACAAATATTCTGCTTGGCTCATGACTTATAAATTTTTGAAATTTTGAACCGTAAAATTTTTAATTAAAAAAAAAGGAAGAAAAGGTTTTAATTGAAGGTATTGGATTTTAAAACCTTGGGGAATTCATACCTTATTTTGAAAAAAATATATATTTGAATCCAATAATGTAATATGGTCGATTTTGACATTGAATGCAAAATCATCAAATTTTCACAAAATAGGATAAATCGCAAAGTTCGGTAAGAATACGTTTTTACCACAAAATGATATCGACTCCTTAAAATCATTGTCATTATTTAAAAAAAATAACAAAATGTAAATTTTAAATAGCTCAAAAAGTTTTAAAAACCCATTATGCAACGACCTGCCTATGTGGCCGTTACTTAACTTGAACATAAGCATAACTTCAACATGCTTTAAGATAAAGTACTGAAATTACGAAAATAAAGTTTTTTCCTCAAATAAATTCTTAACATATAACCTTTAAAGGAATAAAAATCATTTATCAAAACTTAATTTCAAAAAGAAAATAATGACTATTTTTCAAAACTTACTTTCGAAAACCTGACATAATAACATTAATTTCTTAAAAGTGGTAACAACGTAATTGTAATCATTATACTTAAACGTAATCATAATTTCCAAAACTTAATCTTTGGCATACTTCACTACATTAATTTTCTTAAAACATAATCATAATAATTTCTCAAAGCGTAACCATCTAAACTTTCATATTAATAAATTCATAAAGCATATTCATAAAGTTCTTTCTTTTAAAACCTTTTTCGTAAACGTTTTTCATTATACATTTCTAATACGTTTTTCATAAAATATCCTTCATAGACCTTTTCTTGAAAACATAAAAATGTTTTTCACAAACATTTAACGTAAAACAAAAAAAAACATAAATTCAATAACTCATAATGCGGAAATATTATAAACTGTGCAGTGGTATCCATACTCATCTCCACCATTCGGTCGCTGCTCATCACTACCCATCAATATCACTGATAGGTTTTCTTACTTATAATATAAACATACTTAAATAAGCTTTCGTTTAACAAGTAGGAAATCAGTTTCGCAAAACAAAGTTTAAAAATCATTTATTAAAAATAATATGCATGAACATTTTATGCTGTCTTATCAACTTGTTTTATACTTAATCATGAACATCTTATAATCATTCATTCCTAACTTTAACTCTTATTCTTGTTCAATAACTTTTCTTATCTTATAAACTTTTGTGTTCATACCAACATTATTAATTATGAAATCATAAATATGATGCTTCCATTGTGGAAGACTTGAAACCATTGAACACCAAGGTTATAACTTTATCTTTACTTTGAGTACCTCGCAACAAGGAGGCTGGTACAAACTTTTTTATCACTTTCACTTGCCTTATTATGTGTATGTAGTATGACTTATCACTACATAACATCACAATTACATAAATCATAAATCGTAAATCATAAACATACTTAACTTGAAAATGACTAAACAATATAATTCAAATATTGCATTTATCACACATTGATCATAACATCTTCACACAGCATGTCATAGCATAACATAACATAATAAATCATAACATAACACATCATAACATAAAAATAGTGTAACAAATCACTGATAATGTATTTTCATAAATTTTTATGAAAACATTTAAAATATTTTATTTTAAAATCGTTCATACTGCAGGCGAGATTCCTACTTACTTGGACTTCAAGCTAAGCAGGTCAAATTATATCTTGTTGTATCTACAGTCTATGAAACATCCTCTACAGTGCTCCTCGAGCAACCACGAATGGCTAGGAATGCTTCCTGGAGATCATACATTGCTGAAAATATCATTCTGGACTTCGTTACTACAGTTTGAACTGCATCAATCTTTGCGCAGTCAATACCAGACGATTTTCATTAGAGTGAAATTAGCTTTAACGAAGGTCACCATCACGTTCAGTGCATTGAAACGAGTAAGGAGGCAGTCTCAAATCATCGATTGGAGGTCCGAATCACCAAAACCCAAAGAAGCCATTGACCGACGTCGACCAGACTCCGTTGGTGGTTGAGCTCAAGCCTACCCCCACTAAATCGACCCTTCTGAGTCCAATAGCGGTGTCAATTTCACCCAATTCAACCTCTAACATAGCAGATTAGGCTCCATAATCTTGGCTAAAAATGGAGGATTAGGTGGCGGTGCTCTGGCAGTTGTAGCCTAAAATTAGCTGAGGGGTTTTGCTACCCATCCTTCTCTGAGTGTTTTGCCTTCATCAATTTGGGTTGAAGTCGTTGAATTTGAAGGAATCATGACCAACCACAACGGTGGCCGATGGCGTTCATGGAACTCCCATTGGTGGCAATTGTGGCCTGCAATTGAGGATGGGGATAGCTTCATCCTTCAATTTTAATCAGTTTGCCTCAATCAATTTAAGGTAACATGGCCAAAATCGCCAAGATCGACATCTCACGTGGTGGCGGCGGCAGGTGTTCGTTGATCTCCATCCAGTGACGGTGGTTTGGCAAAATTAAGAGGGCGGATCAACTTGGCATCGCCCTCTGAACCTTTTAGGCTGGGAGGGGTCGATCATCGTCGTCAGAGTTGGCAACACCGATGGTGGAACAACGGTGACAATGGCGGTGGATGGGTAGAGTAATCTGATAACTGTTGAGGTACAACCATGGATGGGTTTTATTCCTCTCATTATGCTGAGTCCATAGACATCAAGATCACGTCGTTTGGACGTCAAACAGCAAAGATATCTCGTCGAAAAATTTGAGTTTCTCTACCACTTTGGGTGGCACATGCAGCTTCCTCCGGCTGAGTTGTGGGCGGCACAACACACCTTTAGACTCAGCTCATCAAGAGCTTTCCATTGGTGTAGAAGGTGTCAAAAACGGATGTCGAAATCTTGACCGAGATTTAAGGAGAAAGAAAACGTAGAAAGAGAAAGTATAGATAGAAAGAACTGATCTTTTGTGAGATTTTCTTTTTTTTTCCTTATTTTTTTGCATTTTCAAGTATATATAGGCATCATTGCTGGTCTTTGATGCTTATACTGTGTCGTGGTCAGTTTGATCAAATTCTTGATCCGTAAACTCGAAATTCCTATATACATAACTGCCCTCTTGCTGTATCATTGCTTTATTAAGATTTCCATCCTATCATGAAACCATTCCCATAACTTTATCCATATTGCATGGATTATTCCTGACATCATAAACTTTTAGTTTAGCACATTAAATAATTATTTTAATGTATTATCATGACATGATATTGTTACATATCTCATACATAAAGCACATAAATTTATGCATTCATAACATTATTTATTTCTAAGGTCTTGTAACTATTAAGACCTTAAAAATTTGCACGTTTATAGGTTATATGCTTATACTTTCCTAGGTACTTAACTGAGTAATTATAGAAAAATCCTTAATTAATCATATTTATTAATTCTTGGATTTTTCCCGATCGTTACACATTAAGGGCAAAATGTCATTTTTTGTAAAAAAGACTAAACGGACCTAAAATGCTCAAAATAGAGCAAGACCGAAGGTGGAAAATTTTGCCTAGCTCCGAGGGTGACGAGAAACCAGTTTTAGATAAGCAAATAAGTTCTAATATGCCTAAGTTTTTAAAAACCCTTTAATAACCAAAGTTGGTAGTTAATGTCTATGTTTAGCTATCAACTAGAGTGTCAATATTAAGTAAGATTGCTAATAATAAAAAATTGTCCGAATAGGACACAAAGTTGATTGTTGAAAAAGGGGGGAAAATTGATTAAGTACAATGCAATTAACAAGTAAGTACCAAATCCCACATACAGTATGGATAGTAATGGCATTCTTTTAACAAAAAATTTTATCATACTAAAAATAAAAGATTACTTTGGTAGTATACTTAGTATAAGTTACTTAAGCATTATGCATGGTATGACATCATAATCTAAAGAATGGGTCAATGATACACCAAAGAGCATAAAGAAGTATTGTACCAACCTCCCGATGTAAGGGGAGTTAAATTAAGTTAGCGTCTTGGTGTTACAATGACCATTACACGCATTTGGTACAATCACTTGAGCTCTAATTAAGTATAAGTCATAATAGAAGTTCATAAACAAGCATAATTGGATCATGCAAGTTAATTGAAAAGTCATCATGTGGGCTATGTTTGGACTTATTGAGCAATAGCTCACTTAGTTATTCACGTTGTAGGGAATCCAGCCAAGAGGCTAGAATAATTCCAATATAGAGCTGGTAATGGTGGATGGACAAGTGTGCAGTTAAAATATAGATACCACAACAGTAAAGCTTTCACTATACATATATACTGTCACAACCCATAAAGCGGGGGCCACAACAATAAAATAATTAAGTGAAAATAAATAAATGCTCAGCCGAAATCACATCGGCAGTACTTATCACCATTACGTGAAGCTCTATTTATGAATGAAGTTATATAATTAAATTACAAATAATATGACAAGACTAACATCATCAGTTAAAAAAATAATACTATGAGATTGATATCGACATCGGGACAAGTTGTATAGTACACATGGCATTCAACAATCTTAAAGAGAAATACCATTTTTGTTCAAAACTCTATGATCATCGAAAGTTTAAACCCAATTGGTTCTGCAGACCCTGGGAGGGGAATTTTTAAAGCAATAAAATGTGAGCGGAAGACTCATTAAGATAATCTATTAAATCATATTGTTCAAAACCCGACTAGTTTTGCAAAACCTGAGAGGGAAATTTTTAAAACAATAGAATATAAGCGGAAGACTCATTAAAATAATCCGTTAAATCATATTGTTCAAAACTCACTGTCATAAATAAAAGAATTATTTTAAAATCACCTTTACCGAAGCTAAATCACAAGATCTTAACAAAAACATAAATAATAGAATACTTACTCGTACAAAGCTTGATAAAATACTACCGTACGGGTTTTAAGAATTGAAAAGAATAACTAAACTCTTTGATACGTAAAATAACTTTAAAATTGAATATCTTAAAGCTGTGTAGACTTTAAGAAATAGAATAAAATAGAAATCACTCTTAAAATTTGAAGAATAAACTTGGCCAAAATCATTTATAAAGTGAGCTACTAATGAAAGGATAGAAAATATCCTACCTCTTTGCCAATACAATCTATGCATACTCTCAATTTTTATGAGTCCCACCCGACACAACGTTAGCTTTTGGTGCTGCCCAGAACTTAGGAGTTCTTTAATGAAATTAGCAAACAACAAATAAGAACATAATTAAGTTTCTAAGTTTTTTCTATGTATAAATGGACAGTTAGTGTACCTTTTATAAATATATGATTATGGAAGGCAATTGATTTTCTTAAGGTTTTAAAACATGAAAATGGAGGTTTTAGAAGCATTTTTGCACCTCAAAACGTCAAGAAACCCAACCGGTGCACATCGGGAGGCCCAAGGGGCTTGGAAGGAGGTGGCAACCCATGGATGCCACCATGCAGTCGACCCCACTACACAAGGTGCAGTCGACCGCCCCCCATTAGAATTGGGCAAAGTCCAGTTCATCCCTTCGTGGGCATATTTGAGTCTAACTTGATTTTTCACTCTAAATCAGTTTTTAATGCATAGAACTCATCCAAAACACTTCCTTAAACATGTTAAGACATAAATAAACAAACTTCTTTAAATTTTCATACCTAAAATCACAATCAAAAGTCACAAATTCAAAGTTCATGTAAAACAAAAAACCAAAACATACTTATATCTAACTTTTACACTTCATACCATCGAAATCTTTTTCATGCATCAAGCTAATCCGTGATTTAACCTTTCAAATTTGTTTCCAACATGCATGTGAAATTAGATTAACAATATAACCTCTATTTATAACATGTAAACTCAGATTTTGTTCATCAATATTTAAAACATGTACATGTTCAATTTAGAGACAATAAGACGAAGTTGAAAGATAATTTCAGAGTGATTCTACGCTAAAGAAACCAGGTTCATTTTTGAAAGACCCACCTCACAATCCTCTTAAAAGGTTGGAGAAACTCAACTAGAAGTTGTCATGGCAGCTTTTTTTTCAAGTTGGCTATGGAGTGTAGGTATTTCTCTGAGTTTTGTGGGCAAGAATTGGGCTAGGTTCTCTTCAGAAATTGTTGAACATGGAAAGAGAGGGTAAGAGAGAAAAAGAGAGACGTTTGAGAGAGGAAGAGGGAAAGCTGAGTGTCTTAGTTTTTTAATTTGGTCTTTGTCTAAGATGCTTCAGACATGAAGAAGTGGCTCTTTGGCATCTTAAGAGAGGAATCTGGGTACTTGGAGTCTTTAGGCACGGAAAGCACGTGAAGTCTGAGTTGTGGAGAGTGGAGGTTGTTTTATAGTTTTGCAGAAGTGAGGGTCTGAAGAAGGGTTAATGTAAATATGTGAGTTATATGAAATTAAATAAAGAGGTAAAACTTTGAAAATAATATTTTTTTATGCTAGTGATAACAAGTTAAATTAAAAAATTTAAACTTGATTGGCACACTAATTAACCATATCTACACACTAATTACAATTTAATTTAAATGAAATGTTAGACATGCATATAAATATTTTTGGTAGAGATGAATATGTAATATTGGGAAAAAGTATAACAGACAAGTTATGTTTTGAAATGTTAATTAAATGTAACGTGACCTTTTTGCAAATGACTACGGGTAAATATAGATTGTACTACTTTTTTTATTAAAAAAATTAGCGTATATTTACAATTTTAGTTCAAAAAAATGTGTGTGTTTTTAAAAGCTTTAAACAAAAATTTTAAATAAGTAAATGAATATTTAAACAAAAATTTTAAATAAGTAAATGAATATTTAATTACGATTCAAAAAGACGAGCTGTGACACACAAATAGTCAAAAATTTAATGGTTAGGAGACGAACAAATCATTGATGTCATAAACTGAAGCTTCGAGGACTAAATTTGTGCCATTTAAAGTATTTTCAGGATTAAAAGTAAGACGGCATTAATTTCTCGATGGTCAAAAATAAAAATAAACCAAACATCTCTAATTGTTTGTTCCAGCCCGTAGGGTCCTAGGGTGCAAGTTTGTGCAGTCGTTAGTTGTTTGATGCTCCCATCGTCGCAAACTTCCCTGCAATTTTGTGAGTCACGTTTCAACAATTTTTCTTTTAATTTAACTGGCATCGACACAACATTATTTGTTAGTAGTATTTTAGTAACTACTCAATATGGACATTTATGTCCCTGGTTTGTGGAACTCAATGGTAATGGTTTTTGTTGGGCAATTTGCCGGGAGGCAAAACAAAAGAACATTTGAAGTTGTGGTGGAAGATTCCAGATGTCATCTTTACAATTAGTTTGAGTGTGACTATGCTTTTAATTTTGATTAATACTATCATTTTTTTAATTTTTTTATTGACATTATTTGAGGATTACATCTCGAAGAACCTTCAGGTTTACGTCTTGCCTCACAAACGCAAAATCCCTCGAATCCCGATTTCGCCTATTAAAACTTTGCATCCAGCTACCTAGAGATTCAACAAGCTATTTTGGAAATGCCTCTTTCCTATCCATTGTTATTGACTAATTATTTTGTTTTCTCCCATTTTTATCTAGATGTTTCTCAGGCCAAAGGTTTGGCAAGTGCGAGAGCACCCACTATTTTGGTGTCCGTTTACGAGGATTTTGTTTCTTTTGAAGAATCGGGCATTGGTAACTTCAGATGATTAAAATTCAGATGATGACATGTTTGAAACTTTCCTTTGTAAAACGTTAAAGAGGAGAGCACCTATAATTCTTGATCGCGCTTGGGGGGAAAAAGCTGAAATTATCAAAGAAGCTTGCTACAAGCATATCGGTTTATCAGATGCTTTTCTATACGAGCGGTTTGGGAATCGGAGGTTGGTGGGCGCGGTCTACTTCTCATTACCTGCTGGTGCTGGGTTTGCAGGTTTGCTTTTATTTCTCTTATCAATGAAACTAGTTGGATGATATTGTTTTAATTTGTTGATTTTTCTTATACAGACATGTTAAATTTTCAATGATTTCTTCTCTTATCATAATTTATTTATGGATCAAGAATTTAGTAAAATAATATAGTAGGGCCGGCAATTTTAAACACGACGCGACAACATGATATTAGATAAATAAGTTTAAACCGCATGCTTATTGAATGGGTCATAAATAAGTTGACACAAAAATAAATATACTATATTCGTACCAGCTTGTTTAACACGCTTTAGCGCGTTTAATAAACGGGCCATAAATCCATCCTTTTATGACAGAAATGAACTTAAAAAATAAAAAATATTGCATGCATGCTAACGTCATACCAATACTATTCATATGTTTTGTGTTAAGATGTACTGTTTTTTTTGTTAATTATTGAGATTTGGAGAATTTATATTTTATGTCATTACATGCATTGCTGTCTTGATTTACAATTTGTATGGAGTGTGCTTTTTTACTTTTAAATTCCAAATAAAAATTTAAAATTTTCAATTAATTGAATTATAATCATGTCATATATGGGTTTTTATCGTATCAACCTATCACGGCTATTTAATAAACGTGTTAAGCTTGTTGTGTTATGTTACACGTGCCATATGCATTTCGAGTTTGTGTTCGAGTTCCTAACACATTTATTAATTGCGTCCATGTTTATACTGATCGCGTCGTGTTATAATCGTTCTGGCATGAACATGATATGTGAACACGAATTGCCAACTCTAAAATATAGCCAATTGTTTAGTTATTTTATACAGCCTAAAATCACTCATCATTGAGTTTTTCCAATGTACTTTTTTTTTTATTTGTTTCACAAAATTTGATGAATAAATAAATTTTTAATCTACTAATATGTTTATTTTGACAATAAAGAGAGCAAAAAACAAAATGTTGCTAAACTTTATAATTATAAAAAAAAATTCCCCAAATGTACAAAACAACTTGACCAACTTTTCACATCAAATATAACATTAGCAATGGCATAGGCATTAGAGATGGTCTAACATAGACATATCTCAACCTTTTTTACTGAGATAATTTGACATGTTTCGAGTTGTAACTTGTAAGTTTGGAACTCATTGAAAGCTCTTATCTTCTTACTAATCTACACCATATATATACATAATATAATTATTTCGATGGACATTATTGAACCACGGCGTAACTCCACAAGTGGATTTTACCAAAGGCTCTTAGTTAACGTATATAAGGCTACCCTTGAGAGCTGTGGAAACGAAGAACATTGGCTTGACATGTATCATCTTTCATGAAGCTTTTTGGACCAGGAATTTGCTCTTCAAGTGGATTCCACAGGAGGCTGTTAATTAACAAATTGCAAAGCTGCACATGAGCCATGTTAAGAATTGTTTGTAAGTTACAAACTAGAAGATTTTATAGTTTGTAAGTTCATAGTACCTGATTAAAAAAAAAGAGACAGAGGCAATATTTGCAAAATGATCAAACCTTTTAGTTTGAACTAACCGCGAACGACTTGTTTCAATTTTTTTTTTTTTGAAAAGAAAATAATTTTCATGGAAATTGGAAAGGCTTAAATTGAGTGATAGGATAAGTTTATCATAGTTCGTTGTATATCAGCATGTATGTGAGAGATAAATAAGCACGCTTGCTTAATTAATGGGATATGTAAATAAATAGGTTTTTATTTTAAAAAATCAAATAAATGACAATTTTTTTTGAGAATTTAGTAAGCAGTAGTAAATTTATCAGAATTATCCTATATTTGATAACTCAGAAATTTAATCGAAATTGCCTGTGATTAAATCTAGTAAAATCTTTTTCAAAAAAAAAAATGTAGTAAGACATAGTAAATTAAAGGTTTACTAATTTTACCTACAAAATAAATTTAGTAAAACAAAGATTAAATTTATATTTTTGCGATTATTTATGTAATAGTTTATGTAAAAATTGAAAAAAATCTCTTTGCCTCTTTCTTCTTATTTTTTATTTTTTTTTATTTTTTATTGCATAAAAAAATCATAAACAGTGTTCGAGAAACTAATTCTAATTACTTTCATATAAAGTATCCACTATAAGTTATCATATTTTTATTCAGAGACATAAGATTGATTTCTCAATCTTTTTCGCAACTATTAATAATATAAGAGTATTTTATAAAAAAAAAAAGTTGGATTTATAATTTCCGTCCATAGTTTTTTTTTTTTTTTTTCAAAGGCTGTTGCGAGGAGGGTATAGAGGGACAACAACTTCATTAGAAAGCTGGATACAAATGGGGTTCTTCTCAGGGGTAGATTGACAAAGGCCTCTACCGTCTTCAACCTATGTCACTTCCTCCCTCAAAAAATTTTGCTCAAACTTCAAGTTCAACTTCTGTGTCTCCTACTTTTTTCAACACCTGTTTTTCACCATAAAATTACCAAAACACCCTCAAATAAAACTTAATTTTTTAAGAAAAAAACTTAAGCTAAAAGTTTTAACTCAAACGGAGGGTACTATAGTGTTTGAAACGTCGAAAGAGGTTTGGATTTGGTCTCAAATCACTTGTCGGAGGTCGGAAGCACGAAACCAAGACTCGTCAAAAACCGGTCACTAGTGACGGTGCGTAGGGTTGATGCTGTGCCGCTTCTTTTTCTTTACCAAATAAATAGAGAAAAAATAATCACAATGACAAGCTATGTCGCAAAAAATTCACAGGTTCAAAATTTGATTAGTCAAACTTTGAAATTGATGGAATAGTCTTTTTCTTTACGAATAAATAGAAAAAAAATAATCACCAATGACAAGCTATGCGGCAAAAAATTAACGTGTTTAAAATTTAATTAGTCAAACTTTGAAATTGATGGAATAGCATAATGGGAAAAAATATTAGGATAGAAAAGTGAAAGAAATGGTGTTGTAATCAATGCGGCAAGTAGGATTAATTTCTTTTTTCCTATTAGAAGGCTTTATCTATATATATAAAAAAAAAGTATGATTAATATATTTGATTGAGGAAAATGCAACACAAGGTGGTGATTAAAACTCTTTTTTTTTTTCTTCTCTCCAAGTTGGATTGAGACCTTAATAATAATAAAAAAATTATAATATGTGATCAAATTATTGTTATGAAATTAAAATCTAACACAATATTTAAAATGTCTTTAATGGTATAGTAATTATATTGATAATATCATATATTGTACTATATAATAACACAGTAATAATTTTAATGATATCATTTTAAAACATTTTTAAAATTTTTACAAACTAGAGTCATATTTTAATTCAATAAATATAATTAGGTCAGTTGTGTCATCAACCCTTGACCCATAATAATATAAGGAGAAAAATATATATTGTTTTTTGAATTAGATCCGAATGGAAGAACATGAAGCAATAGGATCGCCTACCAATAAGCAATTGAACTACCAAAATTCAATCGACTAGCCGCCAGGTAAGTACATCTGACCGCGATTGCACCTTGTATGCCTTTTGTGCAATTGTAGCATCATGGATGACCTAATTATCACCCAGAAGTATACTCTTCCCTTGTTATTTTTACGCTTTGTTACTAATGCTTTAAAATTAGGAGAAAATTTCATCTTATGCCACACTTTTAAAAGTTGTGTTTATGTCCCATTATCATTTATATTATATGTTAAATTATGCCACAAATAAATATGTGTGGCATTTATAAAAAAAATGATCTCAAAACAAACATTTATGAAAATTCCCCTAAAATAAGAGGTTTTTGATATATTTGAGAGAAAATTACATGATATGCTACAAAATTTAATACTTATATTTATTAATGTCATACTTAAAAAAATTACGTCATATTATCATTCATATTATATGTTAATCATGTCACAAATAAACATGTGTGACATTTATAAAAACTAAATGGTAAAAGATAAGGTTTATGAAAATTCCCATATTTAACCAAAAAAGTTACTAAATAGACTTGCTTGGAACAAATCACTTTCTTAATTTTGATAAAAGGCTTTTTTGTTTACATTTTAACTTTTTATTTTTTAAAGGAAATTTTTAACATTTTTTAAAACAAATTGCAAATTCCATATGTATAGTATTACATTACTTTTTAGGCCAATAAAAGCTTTTGATTTATTTAACCAAACATGTTTGAAAGCTATTCTCTATGCATTATCCAACACTAATTAAAATGATTAAATTTATATTTCTTTTCTTCAACTGTTTAAATATTAAAAAAAAAAAAAACAAGGGAGCCCAAATAAACCTCATAAATTTATTATTGAATTACCTATTTATAAAACTATTGTCTTTTATGAAGTGCTAGTTGCACTCTCTCTCACTTTCTTTTACACTATCTTCTTTCACTACATGACACGTAGACTCCACTATCTTAATCTTTGTTTAATTAATAATTTATAATGTTAGTGGATTCCACATGTCAGGTAATAATTAGGAAGAGTATAAAAGAAATTGAGAAAGAGCGTGAGAAAATGAGTGTTAGTAACACCCCTCTTATTAAATTGTCTATTAATAAATTATATCTGATGAGTATGAAAAGGTAACAATCTGATAAGTATTGTGTTTAAAAAAAAGATTTTAATAAGATGTAACAAAAAACTGATGGGATTCTTGCGTTAGAAACCAATATTTTAGTCTGTCAAAATAACCTTCCTATTAATTAAAGCAAATTTAAAAAATTAATAATGAGTTAAATAACTAAAAACAAGAGAGAAGAGGACTTTTCGATTCCCTTCTTGAGATGTTTTTTGACATTTTCAAAAACACAAAAAATAAAAAAAGTTTTAAAAATATGTTTGGTTTCATTTTCAAGCCCATAGTTCCCAAAAATGTTTCTCAAAAATCCCCAAAAAAGTGTCAAAAATGAAAACCAAAAAGTTGCTTTGAACATTGTTTTTTCACCCAATCTCTCTCACTCCCTCCCAAAACTTCTCTTATCTCCATGACCTTGGCATCACTAGGAAACTTGTCGCCATCACAGAGCGACCCCAATCGTCACCAGCGAACCCAACCTCATCGGAGCAACCCCACCATAGCCCAGCAGTCCCGACTCTAACCCAATGCCAATGATTCGACTAGAGGGAAGTCGTTGCGATCTCCTATGTTCGTGTGCGTGGGAAGCAGATCTGGGTGAAGGGTGTCAAATCTGATGGTGGCACCGTCAATCTCCGTGACAACGACATCAACACGAGAGGGCATCGGGTACGAGGGGCTGGGTTTGTTCTTGAGTACGGCAAGGGGCCGTTGGGGTGGGGCTGGGGCCATGGGTGGGCTGAAGGCCATTGGGGACCGTTGCGGTAGGGTTAGGGCCATCGGGGACCGTCGAGGATGGGGCCATCATTGTTGGTGTTATGTTCTCCCTAAAGTAGAAGAATAAGCTCTTGGATTTTTATTTTTTATTAAAAAAATCTCATTTTTATTTCCCTTAATATTATGAAGTAGTATTATATTAATTAATTAGTATTATTAGAATTAAACTTGGTTCTTTATATTAATAATTTTTTATTAAAAAAATATTTATGTTAAAAAATATAATATTATATACAACCAAACATAATTTTAAAAACAATTTTAACATACTTTTAAAATATTTTAATTTTCAGATCTTTTAAAAAACAAAATCCAAAATAAAAAACACTTCAGTTTTCAGTTTCCTAAACATTGACCTAAGCCCATAATTTTTTTATTATTTTTTTGGTTTGAAAATCCCATTTTGTGGCGACTCGTAGGGCAGGCCGGGGTACCAAAATAGGCTTTGGCGGATAGAGAGAGGAGGACAAACCCAAGCCTCTTATATGGAATGCCGTCTAGACTGACTCCGTTCCAACCCTAACTCGCTCCGATTCGACTTAGATCGACCACGCACGAGAGGATTTTGCCCGTTCTCTCTCGCCGCTCATCCTCCTTCTGGCCATGCGACGCTGGTTCACTGCTCGGATCTCCCTCTCGACAGAGGACTCGTTTGAATTCTCCACCGCTCAAACCTCCCTAACTTCGTCCGAGTTCAGCCATGGCCGCCGATAGTCATAGTCCCACTCCCAAGGGTGTCCTCTGCAATGCCGGCGCTGGTGCTGCTGCCGGTACGTCGTGTTTTTTCCTTCTCTTTGGGGCCTTTTTTACCTGTTTGGTTCCTGAGAAACAATTTACGAGAAAGTTTTGGAGTTGTTTGATTTAGGGTGAAATTAGGGTAAATTGAATATGCGATGATCGGTTTTATGAATCTGATTGTTTGAATTTGGGGAAAATGATGGCAGGGGTTATTGCCGCGACGTTTGTGTGTCCTCTAGACGTGATCAAGACTAGGTTTCAAGTTCATGGGATTCCAACTCTTAATCATGGAAATATTAAAGGTATGCCTTTTGTTTTCCATGATTTCGTTTTTGAAGTAAAAGCTGATCATGGTTAATCTATAGAGTCTGCTTGTACTGGAAAAATAAAAACTTGTGAATTTTGGAGTCAAGTATTGGTGAAATTTTACATGACAAATACATTTGTTAACGTGTTTGTGTATGATCAGGTAGTCTTATAGTTGGAAGCTTGGAACAAATATTTCACAAGGAGGGATTACGTGGCATGTATCGTGGTCTCGCTCCGACTGTCCTGGCATTACTTCCCAACTGGGCTGTGAGTCTTGTTGCTTTATTGATATAGCTTTTTATATGTTGATTAAATCGTCTGCTTTTCGGAAAACCTGACATTGTTAATTTATTTGAATGAAAAACTTAAACCATTAAGGGTGTTTGGCTTCTTGGTTTGAACCAAGACTTTTGGTTCAAACACTGTAGTACGTGAGAGTTTTACATTGTAGCTATTTTTTTGCTTTACAATATAGCATGTGAGAGCTTTATACTATTCTTGGTGAATCAATGTGCCAAACACCCAAAAGTTTTAGTTTCCTTTCTAGAGAACCTGACTCATTGTTAGTTTATTTGAATGAATAGCTTAAACCAAGTTTTAGTTTGCTTTATGTGATTTTTGAGAACCCTGGGAAAAACGACACTTTTATATCATCTGATTAAAGACGAGAATGCTGATGTGATTCTATGTTTCAGGTTTATTTTTCTATGTATGAGCAGCTGAAGTGCTTGCTTTGCTCTGATGGTAAGCTCCTTACTGTCTACTTTTTTTTTCTGATGAATTATTGCTGATTTGCTCTTGTTAAATCATTTGCTATTTTGGTTCTGATTCCATTAACCCCTTATTCGAGTTACTAATGTGTTTGAGCCATGCTGCATGATGTAGACGAGCATCATCATCTCTCGGTTGGTGCTAATATGATAGCTGCTTCTGGTGCTGGAGCTGCAACAACTATTGCTACAAATCCACTTTGGGTCGTCAAGACAAGACTTCAGGTTTGTCTTCCAATTTCTTGCCCGCCTTGCTAAATCCATTTAGGAAATTGGTGCTTATTATTAAAAGGAATTTTTGAGATGTGTTGATATATATGTATATATATTTTATAAGAAAAAACACTTTTTATTGATAAGAATCAAGTACAAAACTTAGGAGAATGAGGAGTCCTCACGAGATGTGTTGATAACTGATAGATGTTGAAGTCACCATTTAGGCATTTACTGCAAAAGACCATTATTTGATATCTATGTTCTGTATATTGTTCAGCATCGTAAATCCACATTTATACGATGTTTTGTTTAGCAGGCAATGTTCTAGGCTTTGAGCAGATACTGTCATTTTCATTTGTTATATAGGATGACCAAGAGGTCTAAATCAGCTTTGAGCATTCACTTTCACTTTTCTTCTACAGACCCAAGGAATGAGACCAGGTGTAGTTCCATACAGGAGTACCCTTTCTGCTTTGAGCAGAATAGCTCATGAGGAAGGCATCCGTGGATTGTACAGGTTCTTCTCCTATGAGCATATGTTGAGATCATCTATATAAATATATATATATAATTGTGTTCTTAGTAATTTTTTTATAATTTTTTTGATCCAGTGGTCTAGTACCTGCTTTGGCTGGTATCAGTCACGTCGCCATCCAATTTCCAACATATGAGAGAATAAAACTCTATTTGGCCGATCGAGGTAATTATCCATCTGGTTTGTACTTTGTAGCTTTTAGACTCCTTAACAAATGTTTCTAATTTGTCTCGATGTGGTAATGTCAGAAAATACTACGATGGACAAACTCAGCGCACGTGATGTTGCCATTGCCTCATCTATCTCTAAAATATTTGCTTCCACATTGACATATCCACACGAGGTATACAAATTTCTTTGAATATTATAGTTACTATTTGGAAACGTTATTTTTCTTGTTTATGGTGGTTTTCGACCCAAAAATTCTTTAATAATTATTATAATTGGTGGTAATGGATCAGTAAACTTACGATTTTAATTTCATGAGAGGCGGCTTAGTTGGCTTATAGCATATGTATGAAAATCTTTCCTTTGTGCTGGCAACTTTATCTGATTTAAGTATCATGTTCAGGTGGTGCGCTCAAGGCTTCAAGAACAAGGCCATCACTCTGAGAAGCGATATTCTGGTGTAGCTGATTGCGTTAAAAAGGTGTTTCAACAAGACGGCCTTCCGGGATTTTACCGGGGGTGCGCTACCAACCTTCTGAGAACCACTCCTGCTGCTGTAATTACATTCACCAGCTTTGAGATGATTCACCGTTTTCTTGTCACATTATTCCCTTCTGATTCACAGCCTCACACATTATGATGATGGAACATGCTGGTTTGAAGGAAATACCAGTTGCAAAGCAACTAGCATTACACTGTGCATCAAATTGTTTTTTCGTAGCTTTTTATCAACAATTAGGATATTTTTAGTCATCCTGGGGCCTCAACCTCTCCTGGAACTTTTGTAATATTGAAGTGTTTCCATGGGAAAGTGAGACCGAGGGTCATGTCAATATAGACAGTGATGACGACGATTAATGGGGCCAAAGTACGGACTTGATTGGTTAGACATTTTATATTTGTGAAGTGTGGCAATCTCGGTGCTTGTTCAAGTACGTCACAGTAAACACTAAACGACATTCTTTATTAAGCATTCATATTTATTATTAAGGATTCATATTTAACGTGTCCGAGTTCCACGAGGAAAGTGTTTGCTTATATATATACTTTTAGCCGGTGTTTGGTATCTTGGTTTCAACCAACAAAATGTAAAGCTCTTTACAGACAGTTAATAAAAAAGTTTTTATAATGTAAAATTTTTAGGTTTAAAACCAACATTCTTAGCTCTAACAATTATCTTAAACACCCTATTTTCCCCCCTGTTGTACTGTTGCAATCTATTGTTTTCATACCTTCCCCGTCTTCTTCCTCTTCAAACCCCCTCTGGATTTAGCTTCACTTTACCTTTGGGAAATCAAAAGGTTTTTTCTTCCTTTTTTTTTATTTTTTATTTTTTAGTGACGTTTGAGAATCGCCATCGGTTCGCCTTCTTTTTTGGATTACTCAATGTTTCCTTTCCTATTTCATTTTGTATCAATTTATGGGTTTAAGTGTGTAGGTGCTATAAATAATGTGACGTCAAAATGTGTGGGGTTTATAGAGATGAATTACACTAACAGTGCGCTTTGCTGAGTAGTAAGAGAAAATTACATGCAGTGTCACAGTTTTAAAAGTTGTGTTTATTTATATCATATTTAAAAAAATAGTAGACTTTTTATGTGTAAAGACTAAAATATAATTACTGATTTTATGATAGGCTAAATTAGTAATTAAAGATAACTGTTAGGGTTTAACAATTATATAAAGGAGTTGTGGTCCCCAAGTCAATACGTACGTTATTTTTCTGTTCTCCATCTACAGAGAAATTACAGAGGCATTCGTTGAAGGAGGACTTACGTACTAGAGTTGAAAGATACTCAACTTACAGACTTAAGAATCATATTTAATCCATAGATTTAGGTTAGCTTTCGCATTTCATTAATTTTCTTGATGATTTGATATGAATGATCTTAGTTGATGATGGTTTTCATCATAATAGTTTGTTCTAACAAGTGGTATCTAGAGCCTTTTCATGTTAAATTATATGGAATCAATAATTTTTTAGATATGATTCTCGTAGAAAAATTTTTAAATTTAACAATCTACAGTTATTTAAAATTGTTAAATTTGAGAACAATTATTTGAAATTTTGGTTGAATTATTTAAGAAATACACTATTGTATTCATAAATACAATAACAAACCACAACATATACATATCAGAACTCGAAACTCAGACAGACAGAGAATTTACATTGCTGGCTTTCACAGAATTTGGCTGACTCTTGCACACCAGAAACCACTGAACAACAAGCTTTCAAAAGAAGTGTTTGTTCAAAAAAAAAAAAGTTCGGCTATGGTTAAGGACATTCTTCTTCAGGCATTTCATATTTAACAGGTTGCAAGAGAAGTGTTAATTGGATTTTGTAGCTTGAACATGTTAAGGAATCTTGGTAGTGCAGTTCATTTGTTCTAAAAATGCTATTTATCAGCATTCACTGCGTTATATAACAATGTGGAATTCACTAATTTTACTTATATTTAAGTTTTTGTTTCTGAAAGTTATGTATTTAACTTTTCTATATTATTATCACACGTACGTACTGGTACGTCACTAATTCTAAGAAATAGGAGTGGTTGTTCGATGAGGAATTTTCATAAATATGATCTTTTAAGATTTATTTTTGTTAAATTGGATTATGTGGTCTTTTTAATGGCCTCTTTGAAATAAATTATCATGAATTTTTTAAATTAGGTAAATGATCGCTTATTAATAATAAATTGAGTTTATCTGATAAATTTGTTAAACTCGATAAACTTGAATTTATCATTGATAAACTCGACAAGTGTATTAGATAAACTCAAGTTTATATAACTAATAAACGACGATTTGCTTAATTTAAAAAAAAATATAGTTATTTATTTTAAAAGTGCTTTATTTTTTATAAATGCTACATATTTGTGATCTAACTTAACATATACTATAAATAATAGTTTGTTGCATAAATTTTGTTAAATGTGGCATAAATGGATAGAATTTAAAGTTGTGGTATAACATGGAATTTTTCTGTTGTTTTCCTAGTTTTGCTTTTTTGTCCAATATGTCGCCGGCCCATGTAGGCCCATCAAAACGCAACTACCAACTTGGGTTGGGTCCATCTAATAGAGCCAGTAGTGGCCCAAATTTGGTTGGACTTCCGGTTCCACGTGAGAGCTTTATCTGAGCTTGGGCCACCTGGTAGTGGCTTTTTTTTTTTTTTTTGTTAATAAAACAATTGACCTAATTACATTTGTTGAATTAAAATATGTATTTAATTTGTAAAAATTTTATAAATATCTCATAATGATATTATTAAAATTATTTATATGTAATTATATAGTATAATATGTAATATCATTAAGATGATTACTATATCATTAAAGACATTTTTAAGATATTTTGAATATTGTGTTAGATTTTAATTTTATAACAATAATTTAGACACGTATTATAATTTTTTCTTTTTTTTTTTTGGTTACTGAGACAATTGGCCCAATTATGTTTATTGAATTAAAATATGATTTTAATTTATAAAAATTCTACAAATGTCTCATAATGATATCATTAAAATTATTTATATGTAGTTATATAGTACAATATGTAATATCATTAAGATAATTACTATATCATTCAAGATATTTTAAAGATATTTTAAATATTGTGTTAGAATTTAATTTTATAACAATAATTTAGACACGTATTGTAATTTTTTTTTTTTGTTTTTTTTTTTTCAGTGAGCACCAAGAGGTGATTGGTTTACACAAATATGCTGATGACGTCTACTGGGTCTTCTTTGAGTTTGTTGAAAATCGCAACAGACGAAAATGCCCCAAAAAAATTGCCTCGATTTTTTCCACCCCTAATTTAGCTTTAGCAAATTGAGTTGTTAGAATCCAATGAGCTTTTTAATGGTTATAAGCCAATAGTCTAATCAACTGAAAGCTTTATTTCTTTTCAACAGGATAGGCCAATTCAGATGATTTTAGTTTTATAATTTTAATTTATTTCAACTTAATGCTGAATTATTAACATTGAGATGATAATTCTTATCTAATTATGTAAATTTGAATTACCCCTTCTAAAACAGGTCGTGTTAAGGTCAAGGACTATCAACCCGTTCGTGTCTTAGGTCGTGTTTGTATCAAGGTAGTTTTTATAAAAATTGACCCCCAACCCTACACAAACACAACCCAGTTGACATGAATTGTCACTCGTAATGCCCCTTAAATAATAACATGTACCACTTTAGACTACATCACTAGACTTGTCTAGGAATAAAAAAAAATAACACATACCATTCTTCTTTCCAACTCAATTCTTGATTTAAGTATGTAAAGGTGGTGGTGATGATAAACTAAACGACAACTCATGTTATGAAAAAAGTTTTCTATGAGCTTTTTCCTCACAGGAGAAGATTAAGCCTAACTTAGCAAAGACAACCACAAAATCAACTTAAAAGCCTTTCTTTAAGTTTTTCTTTACTCACTTTTCTGGTTGGACAACTAGATATGATGGTTTCTTATGTGTATTATAGAACCTATGAATTAGATTCTTTAGTTGTGATCAAGTGTTCATTACGTCGTTGGGACAAAAGGGATTATTGAATTAATTAAGAACAATATGTTGGACTAGATTTGTGTTGACATACTTATGCGAGTCTATTTCAGTCCCTCACTTTCCTCAACTTTTACTTATTTCACAACCGCAAAAAATAGTATATTTCATTTAACTATTACGCATTTTACTCTCTAGAGGACTAATAATCATAAAATACAAAAAATGTAGTTTTCTTCATTCTTCCTCTTGTTCTTTTTTTTTTTTTTTTGATCTAATATTATTCTGATGTAGTTGGAAGGTTAGGAATTGTGTTTTTATTGGTATTCAAACCATTCCCATAATTTTTTTTCCATAAATTTATTTTGATCATGGCCAAACACTTTAATTATTTTACACAACGCTAATTTAGCGATTTTTCCCTTTTTAAATGGCTAAGGAGATCTTTTTGAGCTCTTTCTCCTTCTCAGCCAAAAAAAAAAAAGATGTTGGAGCTCTCCATTGTTAGTACATAATTGTGTTCCATATTTTGTCCCTAGAATGTTTTTGGTGAAGATATGAGAAAACAAATGTCATGACTAGTACAGAGAATAATTAGGGGAAATGGGGTGGGAGAGGAATGTGAGGAGCAAAAGGAATAAGCCCCTTTTTCGCCCCCTCATCATGATCCGGTCGGTTCAAAAGTGTTGAACCACCAAAGGATGCAGGAGTGCAGTGCTTTCATGATTTATTGGAAATGCTTCTTGCCACCACCCACAATTGATTAAGAAAACACTTTTTTAGAGTGTTTGGTTAGTGGTGAGAATTATTGGTGAGAATCATTTTTACTGTAATATATAAAAGTTTTATACTGTAACAACTTTTTTTCTTTTTTACTGTAGCATGTGAGTGCTTTACACTGTTTATAATTTTTTTTCATCGTCTCTTTTATCTAATTTTTTATCAGTTTCTTTTCTTTCTTTTATTTTCATAAGTTATTTGTTAATTAAGTTGTAACAATTAGGTAAAAAAAAAATACGAATTACTAATAATGTTTAACCCTGGACTGACAGATTGAATAAGAATCATAATATAACTAAAAATATGTAGATATTTAATAAAATTTGGTAAAAATTTAATAGTTTAAAAAAGGCTTGCCATTCATATTGTGTTTTTTCATCTTATCATAAAATTCTCCATTAAATTAAACTAATTCTTTTTAACAAGAGGCCTTTTTTTTCCCAACCTCAGCAGCTAAGAAGTACCTACTGGCGAGTTTGGTCTCAACAAACCGTCGTTTCTTGAAAAAGAAGGCTTGACTTTATAGTGCATACAGCCTATTACAGGTTTGCTTCGGGGTTTGTTACTGCATTTCTCTTTTTGGTTAGATTGAAGTGCATGTTGTTAGCTTTGAGTGGGGGACTATGATAAACAATTAAACATCCTGGCCAGCCAGAAATTTAATTATAACACTAATCATAATCATGATGACAGGCTGCTTTAACTTGTCAATTACCTGGCCATGGCCCTAAAATATTCTTCTTCTATGTTGTCATTCTTAACAATGCTAAATCCTGAAGTTACCCTTCAAAAGTCCTAATCTTTATTGGTTCCACTATTTCAATAACTGGCGTTATCTATTTTGGTCATGACTGAAGAGACATCACCTCATGGATGCAAACGTTACTTATATATGTGAGTTTGCTAACATCTGTAACATTTTTCGTTGACGAGTGTAATATTGTTTGTGCCTTTGTAATATTCAATGTTATAAGTATTGCATTTATACGAAGAAATTGAGTGTTATAAGAATAAAAGAATATTACAAGTGTCGAATTAGTTATGATATCTGACTAAAGACTCTCCCTGTGTGTGCGTATATATATATATATAACAAATGTTGTCTTTTTTACTCTATAGTAATTAATTTGCTTAGGCTTGTGGTTCTTTATGAAACAAAACAAAAGTGGTTAAAAACAAAGTTTACAAAAAGAATAAGAGGGAAAAGGAAATACTGGCAAAAGGTCTCATGTAAAGGTTATTGCCCACATTTGCCTTTTTTTTTTTTTTTAATGTAACAAATCGAATAAACAATCTTTTTAAAATATATGTGGCCATAGCTTTCTGGTTTGTTTATCAGTGGCAATATGATTGCTTAGACAACACTGATCCCAGGAAAATATTTTCTTTTGCTTTAGTTGAGAACTATCTTAAATAAACCGAAAGCCCACCACTAATTCCAAGGAGAGAAATGTGGAGCATCGTCAATAATGCATGAACTCTACACGTATTATTCTCTATACATCATATCGTTGTATAAACATGTATTAAGTTGCATATGTCATGATATTTATTCTATATAACCATGACCAGAAAAGGGCTTGACTGATATGGGACCACCCTACAAAGTATCAATTTCTTTTTGTTACCATCATCATTACATAATTTTTTTTTTTTTAATAAAACACCAAGCTTGGGACAGATCAACTACAAAAGCCTTTAGGAGGTGTGGAGTGCATTTGCCGTATTCGATTCTTTATAAGTGTTTTTCGGGATAACAATTGTCTGGATAGAGTCAGTTAATGGAATCCACTTATAAGTATGTCAGTTAATGGAATCCACTTATAAGTATGTTTTTATATATTTTGTATGTTACGCATCTATGTATTTTATCGAAAACATCATTATACGCAAAATAAATATTATGTTATATTTTTTATTTTTAAACGTTGCGATATAAGACCTTCAAAGACCGAAAAATTAGACTTAAATCTTAATGGTAATGGTTTTTGTTAGGAATTAGGATGATGACGTGTGCTCTCTATTGTCAGTTTGCAGGGCATGAATATGCAGAATTAGATGGAGCAGAAAGTGCTGGCGAACCTAGAATAGAATTCATGAATTTAAATAATGTAAATGGGCACAATCATCCTAGCTGAGGTGGATCACTTAACATGTGAATAAGATACAGACACAGGCATTCACCCCATATCTTTTTTTTTTTTTTGGCATTGCAATTATAACTGAGAAACATAATCTTTCTCAATGAAGGCCTTGTAATTATAATCCTACTATTGACCTTCCACTCTTAGGCTCTAACCTTAATGACTATGCAGGTGGCCCTTTTTAAGTGCTTCCAAACATAGTAATTTTTTTTTTTACTCTAGTTTGTTGTTTTACCAAAAAGGCTCAGCCAATTAACCTTTTTAGCTGTGCAAAGATATAACTTCTCCTGGTACAGTAAAGAATAAGAGTGTATGATTTTACCAATTGATGTACAATGGACAGAGTTCCAGTTTCAGGACAATCACTCCCCCGCCAATATTGGTTAGGTCTTTTGAGAAAAAATTGGGCAAAGTGCTGTAGGACTGGAAACTTTTAAGATGATGAAAAAATAAGTAAAATGATGAAAAAATAGGGAATTGATGAAAACACAGGGACGAAATGATATTAATAATTTTTTTTTAAAAAAAATCTAATACAAATGGTTTGAGAGAATAAAATAAGCGTTGTTCGCCAATGATTTTCACTGTATAATTTTTATTATAAACCTAATTATAAGTAGTATAAAACTTTTATAAGTTATAATAACAATTAAAAAAATTATTATAGTGTAAAACTCTCACATGCTACAATAAAAATGGTTCTAATCAGTAATTTTCACTGCCTTTCTAAACACCCTGTAAGTTTGTTACGGGAAATCGTTCACGCAATCTGTACAAAATGATTGATTCTTCTCTAAGTCTTTTTTTTTTTTTTTTCATTATAAAGAAAGACATGATTTCTTGTTGGAAATAGTTAATTCTTAAAACAGCAATGTTCTATTTGGACAGTTCTTTTAAATACATCATTTGCATGTGATGGTAGATATTTCAACTTCTATAGCATTTCCTTTATACTAATTAATATAATGAGTTTTTTTATTTATAAATAGAAATTACATAAAAAAAATTACGAATGGAAATTCACTTAGAGTGGTACATATTTGAAGAAAAATCATATTCACTTTAGCTAAAAAAAATTTACTACAAGAGTTATCGTGGTTTTGCTAGATTATAACGTATTAATTTTAACCGTTATAGTTTGAAGCTCTTATATGCTATAATATAAGACAAACGTATGCTACAACGTATTAGTTTCAACTGTGTTTACAAACACACTATCTAACATTATAATTTGTAGCAGGAAAATTTATTTTATTAGAAAATAGATATTCAATGAATTCATTTTTAGTTGTTTGAAAGGCCACTCGCTTTGGGCAATGGTGGTAATAGCACAAAAGGCATCTAACCTTCGTTTAGGAAGCTTGTTAAAAAAACAAAGTTAGAGTTTGTGTAGTGTAAAACTTTTACATGTTATAATAAAAATTAAAAATTTATTAAAGTGTAAAACACTCACATACTATTAGAGTGTTAGACATGATAGTTAAACCTATTAGTTAAAATTATAAATACTGTAGTATGTAAGAGTTTTATATTATAACAATTTTTTTTAACGAAATATTTAAAAATTTTATATTATTTATAACTAAACAGTGAGTTGAAACTGTCCTTATATATTTTTCAGTTTTTAAGTTCAAGTTACTACTAGTTTTCCGAGTTCTCTTCGGCGTTGAGCAAATCTTTAGCCAGTTGTGTAAAGCACGTTTTATTTCAGAACAGTATCGACCTATCAACACAAGTCACGTAAGAGAGACAATTCCTATGATTGATTTTAACTGGTCTGTCGTGAGACTCTTACTGACGGGCATGCTAGATTATCAGCCACTTCGGCATCGTGCCTCCCGTGTGTGGGTCCCAATAAAGACGCTCTAGTGGGCCTGGACCGTGCCCGAAATCCGAACCTATCAGCTTCGGTTCCTAAGCATGAATTTGAATTTTTTGAACGTTAGAAAGCCAGCAAGCATATGAATTGGCAAGCGTGCCTTTATCATACATAAGGTTCTTTGCTTCTTTGGGTCAAATTATTATTTTTTTCAAAAGGCCAAAAGGACAAATTTTGTTTATCAACTTATATTATATCTGCATTTCAAATTTATTGCCGTTCTCCAAAATTATTCTCAAGACATGCCAAATAGTTATAGGCGCAAACCGTGTTTCAAATAAAATATGATCATATGACTCATATCTTGCAAAATAATAATAATAATAATAGCAACAAATTAGTGAACTAGTATAAAGGATTATCGGTAAATTTGGTCAGGATTAGTAAATATGATCACATCTTGTTTGTTTTGGTTTCAACTTTTCCGAGGATAGATATTGGTTTGCAAAGACAAGTAGTTGTATCTTAGACTTTGAAACTTCAGATTAGATGACTTTTCTGTCTTTATTTAATGATATTTTGTTTTGCTCTTTGGAGTGTTTTTAAAAAAATAAAAAGATTAGTAAAGCTGAAAAAAATTTCTATATAGTATATTTTTCCCCTTTGGTTTCTCCAAATTTAAATTGATTAAATGAGAGTGAGTATCTTTTAAAATGAAAAATTGATACTTATATTCTATTCAAAATTGATGCATCGTGAATGCATTATTTGTGATTGCGATTAAGGTGAACGGAGATTGTTGTTTTGAAGATGTTAACCTTTTTATCTGAAGCCATTGGTGGTTTTTATTGCCAAAAAAATGAAGTAGACCATATTTTAGCTAAGATGGGTTTGTGTATTCAGTTTTTATTGCCTTTGTACGATGTATTCAGTTTTTTCTTAGCAAAAGAAAAAAAAAGGGTAGAACAGTGGATACAAAAGTTATAACAATTGTCTTTTCCTATATATTGTGTTTATTTCGTTCTACTTTGGCCCGTTGGCAAAGTGGTTTCTACCACAATCTCAGTTATGAACAGTAAAAAATTCTCACATGCTACAGTAACAAAAAACAAATTTGCTACAGTAAAAAGTTCTTACATGCTACAGTAAAAGTGGTTCCCACCATTGGTTCTCACCACTCTCTCAAACACCCTATTATTTATTTAGAACTCTTCTAATCATCCACCCAAAAAAAAGTAACAGAGATAAAACTATGGAAACTGATTATGACTAAAATTATAATCATGTGGATCTTGGTGTAATAGTTGTATGTAATCTTGGTAGAAAAAAGCCGGAAGTTTAGGATAGGCTTCCAAGTCTATTTACTTACATGCTAAGGCCATTCATCTATAGGTGATTTACATTTTAAATTTCCATTATTATTATTTTATTATTATCATTATTATTATGAGTTGAGGCAACCCGGTTGGTAACTGTTCTCAACAACCACTCCACTAGTGAGAGAGACACATTGCCTAACAATCTTTCTTGCCATTTGGGAATGTTTGCTTTCAAGCCTTTAATAAATAAATTTATAAATTGCTTGCCTAAAGATTGTTTTGTTTTGATATCTTGACAATTGGCAAAGTTTTCTGCATATTTCGTGGCTTTGAAACATAACCAAGATTCACTAATGAACTTTTGGGATCGGTATTTATGTTTGGTTTGGTTGTGCTTTTTCATCTGATATACGAGGAAAAGTCGCCGCCGACTTTTGTATGCATTAATATGGTTTGGAGAAGCTAATCTTTAAACTTTGGCTCAAAGTTAATCAATTATTAAGCTATTTTAAAAATAAGTTGGAACAGATTGAACACGGTTTAATATAATAGTTGTGATTACAATTGACAGTTCAGCCAAACTTGCTAAACAACCTAGTAACAAGTAGGTTAAACACCAAATTTCTCGTAAAATAATGTCTGAGAAAGAAAAAAAAAGAAAAAATAACTATTGGCTTGAAAATTTGATTTGACAGTTTAAATCAAAAGATAACTTCAATCTAAAAACACCTCATATTTTCAATTTTTGAACTTATTTTTCAAACCACATTTTTAAACCACACATTTCAAAAAATAAAAAGATAAAATTAAACCACACCTTTCGAATCAAACTTTCATACCCGACCAATTACATATATTGTCATTGTGTAAGTGAATTTAAGTAGAATTTAAAGGATGGGTCCTCGTCTGCTACCATATATGGAGTTGGGAGATTTTTTTAGTTTTTGCGGTTTTGTTTGATAGTGATGATGTTGATAGTTATTACTTGCCCAACGATTGAGTAAATTTGCAATGTACTTATTGGGGAGTCGGTTTAATTGTCAGAAGGATTACAAGGCTTTGAAGGCCAATACAAAGGGACAGTTTGTTGTTTTCGTCAAACTCAAGCCCCCACAAGCTCATCGGATTAGTGCTGCTTTTTGTTTCCTTCAAAATGTCACATCCTAACCTACCTTTATTTTATTTTTTTTAAATAATTTTCCCTCCTTTTGATGAAAAGGAGCCTGAGGAACATTTGAATTTGGCAAAAGAATAAGCAAAGAGTAATTTACTAGCAATCCAATCCAACATGACCTACTCTACTACTCTAAAATAATAAAAAAGAAAAAAAGAAAGAGGACGTAATGCGAACAAACATAATGGACAAATCCACCCACCTCCAATTTGATTTAAACATTGCACAAAATTTTTGAACGTACAAAACAACATTCATGGTTTTTTTTTTAAGCGGGAAGATTTATATTTTACATGATTTTTTAATTAAGCTTTAATTTCCCTTCTCTAGACTTACACAAAAAACTCAGTACAGCGATATTACAGTGTACACATATATATGCATTCATATACCTATATAATATCATGATTAGGAATCTTTTTTTACAGAAAAATTTACCAAATTACTTTAATATTAAAATTAGGAAACTGACAAATGGAAAATTACAATTCGTCCATCAACGGTACCCTAACCAATAATAATGCCAATATCGTTGCGTTATTGTTTCTATAATGTAAGTGATAACAATTTCTTATCAATTTTTTATAATTAAATTTTCTTAATAATGCGGAATGAAACCTGTCCCCAACAAATCCCAAACCACGCCCCCTTACCTCATATATATATATATATATATATGTGTGTGTGTGTGTGTGTGTGTATACATTTTAACTTAATTGGTATTTGCTTATTATTTAGATTATTACAACTATTTCTACCACTTCTGTTACTATTATCCTAGAGTTATAGTAGTCATAGTCCTTTTTTTTTTTTTTTTGAGAAAAGAAAGAAATAGTCAAGGGGCATCGACTCGAAAAAACAATAACGGAGCATTCCTGGCGGAGGTCCACTAGACCTCCGGACACCAAATTTCTTTTACAAGCTCGCCGTCGATTACAGAGATCAGGGTGGAGTTCGTGGCATCTGTAAAGAAGAAGAATTGCTGGATCGCAGTTAAGATGGGCATGCGGGAGGCGGGGAGTTATCTGGTGGCGTGCATTGGCCTTCACTACTCATAGCAACACATGTTTTCCAACTGCTTGCAATTTGTTGTCGTTTTCTTCCCTTGGCGTTGAAAGACCTTGCCCTATTGCGTTTTGACGTTCCGTCTCGTAGATTTTTGTAATCTTTTTGTCTGTAATAATAGTGGTTTTTAGCTCAATTAGTTTGTGTTTTATGTCGTTTGTTTTTGCTTTTTTGCCTGCATGATTTCTCTGTGGGTTTTCATATGGCCTCAATGCTATAAGTTTCTCTGTATCGGTTAATCAGATTGTTCCATTGTTTGCATATGAAATGTTAAAAAGCCATATATGAGTTTTTATATTTGGTGCAACTACATTTTATGATGTTTTCGTTTACTGTTGTTACCCATAAAATGTTATTAAGCGACAATGTGCCTACGTACATGAACTAAGGGAATTGCAAACACTCACTAGTAAGGAGTTTACAAATTACAGTTGAAAAACAGGTAAGTTAGCTAACACTATTAAATCTCTTAAATTAAGAAATTTCATAACTAAAAATAAATAGAAGCATATTTCTATGGAACCTATCATTGTGCTTCCTGCGGTAGAATATTGTGTGTATAGATCGATATTTGTAGTGTCTTTTCATGCTTTTGAATATTTCTTCCTTTTCAAAAATAAATTTTTCAAAAATAAATTAGAGTATTCATAACCCGTGGACAATTTCTTTTGTCGCGTGAGTTTTCCTTCAATGTTCAAATGTTCAAAATGTAAAATATCAAAGTATTAATATTAAATCCGTAAAAAAGTATTAATAGTCATGATATTATTAATTTCAAATATTATTAATAATATTATTATTATTATTATTAGTCCATGATTTTTAGTATTGTCTAAGCAATATATTGTATCCGTAATTTGACCACAATATATTTTGTCGCATTATTTTTTCGCCATCACAGAAAATAGCTGTTGAATTAGTATGTAATGTGAGATTCTGTATCTTAGTATATGTGTGCTCTACATATGTTTTTTTTTTTTT